>OZ038318.1:898074-910574 GCA_964035775.1 Osedax frankpressi
ATAACATTTCTATTGCCCACCTGTCATTGCGAGAGTCATTGCGAGAGTCATTAGCGAATGATCACTTTAAGGTCTGGTTACCACTATACACCGATGTTTACCGCTGTTTACCGCTGTTTACCGCTATGAACAGATATATAACTATATATGCAACCAATGTCCTCGATGATAACATTATCTAAGACATTGTATGACGATATAAATTTCTAATTACAGAAATTGTCCACAACATATTTCGATTAATAAAAGGCGACTATTATATAACTGCTAGTTACGCATTGAGCAGCGGTGTAAAAAAGATATGATAACTTTACTATAAGCGTGGATAGATTTACTATAAGCGTAGAAACGTTACTATAAGCGTAAATAGAGTTACTATAATAAGGTGAGGCTGCATTAAATGTTGATTATTTATATTATTTATATCATTTATATTATTTATATTATTTATATTACTTATACTATTTATATTATTATATTATTTATATTATTTATATTATTTATATCATTTATGTCATTTATATTATTTATATCATTTATATTATTTATATCATTTATTTCATTTATATTATTTATATTACTTATACTATTTATATTATTTATATTATTTATATTATTTATATTATTTATATTATTTATATTATTTATATTATTTATATTATTTATATTATTTATATTATTTATATTATTTATATTATTTATATTATTTATATTATTTATATTATTTATATTATTTATATTATTTATATTATTTATATTATTTATATTATTTATATTATTTATATTATTTATATTATTTATATTATTTATATTATTTATATTATTTATATTATTTATATTATTTATATTATTTATATTATTTATATTATTTATATTATTTATATTATTTATGATATTATATTATTTATATTATTTATATTATTAATATTATTTATATTATTAATATTATTAATATTATTTATATTATTATATTATTTACATTATTTATATTATTTATATTATTTATATTATTTATATTATTTATATTATTTATATTATTTATATTATTTATATTATTTATATTATTTATATTATTTATATTATATATATTTATTTATTTTATTTATATTATTTATATTATTTATATTATTTATATTATTTATTTATTATTATTTATTATTATTTATATTATTTATATTATTTATATTATTATATTATTTATATTATTTATATTATTTATATTATTTACATTATTATATTATTTATATTATTTATATTATTTATATTATTTATATTATTTATATTATTTATATTATTTATACCATTCAATTCTTATATTCAATCTCAATTTGTGCATCGACATTTCACTTAGATTCTTCTATGCGTATGCTACTGGTAACTGCGGATGATGAGCGGGGCATGACAGGGCACGTAGCTTACATAAAACACTCGGACACGTAGCATTCGACTCAGGGTAAACGTCCAAAACATACACGCACTCATACACGTGATATATATATATATATATATATATATATATATATATATATATATATATACGTAATCAATTCGCGTGCCCTAGTGGATAAGTCACGTGTATCGAGGTATGATGGCAGGTGGGCACATTCAAAGGTTATAACGGCCGAGTTATTAACAAATTATTAAGAAAATAAGTATGTATTTATTATTATTTATAAATGAATACACATTGAAAATGATTCCATTAGACCGTTACACACTTGCGGCGTAAGTCTTACGCCCTTGTATTATTAGATACTTATACCATTAGACCATTATATCATTATATCATTAGACCATTATACCCTTATATCGTTATAATATCACATCATTAGAATATCACAGCATTATACCTTAGACCATCAAAATAAGTAGATATACATTATGATACACAGAGAGAATTCTATGGTAAATATCGTACTGCTAAACTACTATAATATTACTGTAGAAAGCAGTTATACCGAGTTAAATAATAATTTTATTTAAACCGGTGACGTAATAATTTTATGAAACCGGTGACGTAATAATTTTGTATAAACCAGTATACATAATGATATAATAGTTGTATATAACCTATTACGTAGATTGATGTAATAGTTTTATAAAACTCATTAGATCGAGTTACGTAATAGTTTACATAATTCATTACATAGAGTGACGTAACAGTTTTATATAAACCGTTAAACAAAGTGATGCAACATTTGTATAAAACTATTACATTGAATAATGTAAAAGTTATATAACTCGTTATATAGAGTCACGTAAGAGATTGATATAACCTATTACACCAAGTGGTGCAGTAATTTAATATAACTCAAGTAATGTAATATTTTGATATAACCCGTTACATAGGTGACGTAATATTATTATATAACTTGTTACACCGGTTGATGCAATACGTATATAATCAACTATAATATTGAAGTAATAATTTTATATAACCCGTTACACCAGTGAAGTAATTATTCTATATAATCATTTACTCTAGTGACGTAATATATTCATATAACCTATAAACCGGTGATTTATTATTTTTATAAATTATATTCACGCGTTACAACGATGGAATAATATAAAATAAATGATACCAACATATAAATTTGATTGGATTATTTGATGGAAATTTGAACATTTATAATTTCCTGTATTTAAAGCCAAGGGACTAAGTAGTGTTGTGATTTTCATTTTTATCCAATTTTACAGTTATAGACCATTACTAATTAGATTATATGAATATTGGGGTCATCGTATATGTCCTGTTTAATTTATGTGTTTATAATAATTAACATGACTAAAATAATTGAATTTAGTTAATATGTACATATAAGTGATATATTTATATATATATATATATTTATATATATATATATATATATATATATTTATATATCCATTGACCGCTTAAGTTATGATGAAGCGGTCAAAATTCAAATAATAGACTATTTAATTGACTTTCAATAACACCCTTCTGAACTATTTATATATATATTATAGATACGAATATACGTATATATATATATATATATATATATATATATATATATATATATATATACGAATATACGTATGTGTATATATATTATATATAAGAATATACGTGTGTATATATAAGTCACGTTGTATATATATATACATATATAGGGGTACGTAATATAATGTATATTAATGTATTACGGCAGCTTATTTTATATGCGATGATGTTTTATTCTAACTGACAATGTTTATATCCGTTATTATTATTGCATTTGTTATTTACCGACAGCTACGTATTTGCAAATGTAGAAAGGCTTACTTACATTAAATCTATATTTAAAAAGTTCGTCCAGCTAAATGTGTGTTATATTTCATATGTGAAGCTATCATATAAAAATGTCATATATTTAGTATTATAATAGCCAATAAATCATTTCTAAATATAGATTGATTCTATAATTGTAGATATAGAGATAAATAAACTTCGAGTAAAATTGTAATTTGTTGCATACTTTGAAAATAAAATAAACCGTATACAATTATATATCTATCAACATCGTACAATAATTATTAACTTAGTATATATATATTTCTGGTAGAAAGTCATTTTAAATTAAATAATATTTCACCTATATTATAAATGTCTTTACGATTTCAGGTATATTATTATTTAAACGTTAGATTTGTTCTAAAATGATTTATAATCATATTAATTAACGATATAAAAATTCAAAAATTTATTAACTCACTTTATTTTATGAATGTAATTAAAATCACCACATTTGTTAACATTTTTCGTTAACTTTATTAATTGGGTGACTCCTAATGTAATTCCTAATGTAATTTCACGCGGAAACTGCAACACAATGCATGTAAGGTATAACTGCAACACAATGTACAGGGCAAATAAAGACCATAATATATACAATGATAAGGTTGTTTAATTGTAATTGGCTAATATACCAAACTGATAATATATATAATTATATATATATATATATATATATATATATATATATATATATGAATTCATATAAACTCGTTAATATCTAAACCTATTAATATCTACGCAGCTAATTAATATAAATAGCAGCGGAGTATGATTTGCATGATTAAGATGTTTTACTTTATAATTATATTGAAGTAATATTGCATTATAAGAAAATAAATTAGATCGGTGTTTAAAGGATATTAGTTCATTAATCAGGTGTAAAAATATATATGAGGATTAGTATACCATTCTAGCTTACCTTTTGAATAATGAATAACTAAATATTGCTTATGTAGTATTTACTGTTACATTTTAAGTGATTACACACAAATGATGAAACTGCTACAGCGTCCAGTGACCAACGTATGACGTAGCAATTACTCAATGGTCAGTGTTCATGCATTCGCATGCTAAGATTATAGTAAACATGCGAATCGATAAAATTCCTAATATCGCTCATGAATATTAATTATCATTCCCGCCACCATAATCTGTAACGTATACACATTTATATTAATATATATATATATATATATATATATATATATATATATATATATATATATATATATATATATATATATATATACATATATATATATTAAGCATAAACCAGTTCATTTATATCATATAAATGATTTATGAATTTGCCTGCGTTAATGAATGAACTCGATCAATAGTTGGTAGTAACATATTATTGAATACAAATCAAATCTAACTCCTACATTTTTCTCTCTTGAAATATAATATCTTCGTGGATTGTGGGTAATAAAGTTACAATATCTTCACCAAAAGTTAAACATTTAAGTTATTAATAAAATAGTTAGCATACCTCAAATAAGACATAGACTTTCAAATTACTTCATTAATCACAGAGCTTATTTCACTTTCACTCATTCGCATGATTTCAAAACGCTAACTACGTATCGATTATTTACCAATCTATCAAAATACTATAAAAATACAATTAAATACGAGATTCGTAAATAGCTTTGAATCATTAATTCTTTAAGTTTTAATAGACATTGCAAAATAAGTTATCTACTAACTAATTTATTCATTTCATATGATACCATATTCTACCCATATTAATTATTAGTTAATTACTAGGATATTAGTTAAGTACTAGGATATTAGTTAATTACTAGGATATTAGTTAATTACTAGGATATTAGTTAATTACTAGGATATTAGTTAATTACTAGGATATTAGTTAATTACTAGGATATTAGTTAAGTACTAGGATATTAGTTAAGTACTAGGATATTAGTTAAGTACTAGGATATTAGTTAAGTACTAGGATATTAGTTAAGTACTAGGATATTAGTTAAGTACTAGGATATTAGTTAAGTACTAGGATATTAGTTAATTACTAGGATATTAGTTAAGTACTAGGATATTAGTTAATTACTAGGATATTAGTTAAGTACTAGGATATTAGTTAAGTACTAGGATATTAGTTAAGTACTAGGATATTAGTTAAGTACTAGGATATTAGTTAAGTACTAGGATATTAGTTAAGTACTAGGATATTAGTTAAGTACTAGGATATTAGTTAAGTACTAGGATATTAATTAAGTACTAGGATATTAGTTAAGTACTAGGATATTAGTTAATTACTAGGATATTAGTTAAGTACTAGGATATTAGTTAATTACTAAGATATTAGTTAAGTACTTGGATATTAGTTAAGTTCTAGGATAATTCAGATATTATTGTTCACTTACTATTTATTTTTATATATTATTATCTACTCTCCTTATATGCTAATTTACTTTATTTGTATATATTATATTATAATATTATATATTTAATAAGTAATAAGTGATAATAATCTTATTTATTTACTTGTTATTACAAGATAATAATATAAAAACTTTATAAGCTTTTCTCTTGTTTATGTTATACTTTTTTAAACATAAACGAATCAATATTCAATTTTCTAAATATATACATGATATATTTCTTATAAGAAGTTTCTACCTTAAAATCTATGACTAAACTGTTTAGATACATTTATGATTCAAAAACGTGAAAAAAGTGAGATTTAAAAATAAATTTTAAAATAAATATATAAACTTGTATATCATGGTATTTGAAAAAGTCAAATTATTTTTTAAAATAACATTACCTCTTACGATATAGGAATTATCTTTGTAAAAAATGTTTCATTTATTATAAATATAAAAAGTTATCACCATTCTAGTAGACATATTTTTTCCTTATATATTACATGTAAATTCCGCCAAGGTTACGCCTCACCTTAATTATTTCAATTTATTGTTAAAATATGATACAAAATTAATTTTATTGGAGTGATAGTTGTCGAGTAGTATGTCGAGGAGTATGTTGGGGAGTATGTTGGGGAGTATGTTGGGGAGTATGTTGGGGAGTATGTTGGGGAGTATGTTGAGGAGTATGTTGGGGAGTATGTTGGGGATTATTTTGAGGAGTATGTCGAGGAGTATGTTGGAGGAGTATGTTGGAGGAGTATGTTGGGGAGTATGTTGGGAGTATGTTGGGGAGTATGTTGGGGAGTATGTTGAGTGTATGTTGGGGAGTATGTTGGGGATTATTTTGAGGAGTATGTTGAGGAGTATATTGGGGAGTATGTTGGGGAGTATGTTGGGAGTATGTTGGGGAGTATATTGGGAGTATGTTGGGGAGTATGTTGGGGAGTATGTTGAGGAGTATGTTGGGGAGTATGTTGGGGAGTATGTTGGGGATTATGTTGGGGAGTATGTTGGGGAGTATGTTGGGGAGTATGTTGGGAGTATGTTGGGGAGTATGTTGGGGAGTATGTTGGGGAGTATGTTGGGGAGTATGTTGGGGAGTATGTTGGGGAGTATGTTGGGGAGTATGTTGAGGAGTATGTTGGGGAGTATGTTGGGGATTATTTTGAGGAGTATGTCGAGGAGTATGTTGGAGGAGTATGTTGGGGAGTATGTTGGGAGTATGTTGGGGAGTATGTTGGGGAGTATGTTGAGTGTATGTTGGGGAGTATGTTGGGGATTATTTTGAGGAGTATGTTGAGGAGTATATTGGGGAGTATGTTGGGGAGTATGTTGGGAGTATGTTGGGGAGTATATTGGGAGTATGTTGGGGAGTATGTTGGGGAGTATGTTGAGGAGTATGTTGGGGAGTATGTTGGGGAGTATGTTGTGGATTATGTTGGGGAGTATGTTGAGGAGTATGTTGGGGAGTATGTTGGGCAGTATGTTGGGGAGTATGTTGGGAGTATGTTGGGGAGTATGTTGGGAGTATGTTGGGGAGTATGTTGGGGAGTATGTTGGGGAGTATGTTGGGAAGTATGTTGGGGAGTATGTTGGGGAGTATGTTGGGGAGTATGTTGGGGAGTATGTTGGGAGTATGTTGGGGAGTATATTGGGAGTATGTTGGGGAGTATGTTGGGGAGTATGTTGAGGAGTATGTTGGGGAGTATGTTGGGGAGTATGTTGTGGATTATGTTGGGGAGTATGTTGAGGAGTATGTTGGGGAGTATGTTGGGCAGTATGTTGGGGAGTATGTTGGGAGTATGTTGGGGAGTATGTTGGGAGTATGTTGGGGAGTATGTTGGGAGTATGTTGGGGAGTATGTTGGGAGTATGTTGGGGAGTATGTTGGGAGTTTGTTGGGAAGTATGTTGGGGAGTATGTTGGGAGTATGTCGGAAGTATGCTGGGGAGTATGTTGAGTGTATGTTGTGGAGTATGTCGAGGAGTATGTAGGGGAGTATATTTGGGAGTATGTTGGGGAGTATATTTGGGAGTATGTTGAGGAGTATGTTGGTGAGTATGTTGAGGAGTATGTTGGGGAGTATGTTGGGGAGTATGTTGGGGAATATGTTGGGGAGTATGTTGGGGAGTATGTTGGGGAGTATGTTGGGGAGTATGTTGAGGAGTAGGTTGGGGAGTATGTTGGGGAGTATGTTGGGGAGTATGTTGAGGAGTATGTTGAGGAGTATGTTGAGGAGTATGTTGAGGAGTATGTTGAGGAGTATGTAGGGGAGTATGTTGAGTGTATGTTGGGTAGTATGTTGAGTGTATGTTGTGGAGTATGTCGAGGAGTATGTAGGGGAGTATGTTGGGGAGTATGTTGAGTGTATGTTGGGGAGTATGTTGGGAGTATGTTGGGAAGTATGTTGGGGAGTATGTTGAGGAGTATGTTGGGGAGTATGTTGGGCAGTATGTTGGGAGTATGTTGGGGAGTATATTGGGAGTATGTTGGGGAGTATGTTGGGGAGTATGTTGGGCAGTATGTTGGGGAGTATGTTGAGGAGTATGTTGAGGAGTATGTTGGGGAGTATGTTGGGGAGTATGTTGGGGAGTATGTTGGGGAGTATGTTGAGGAGTATGTATGGGAGTATGTTGGGGAGTATGTTGGGGAGTATGTTGGGGAGTATGTTGGGGAGTATGTTGGGGAGTATGTTGGGGAGTATGTTGGGGAGTATGTTGGGGAGTATGTTGGGGAGTATGTTGAGGAGTATGTAGGGGAGTATGTTGGGGAGTATGTTGGGGAGTATGTTGAAGAGTATGTTGGGGAGTATATTGGAGAGTATGTTGGGGAGTATGTTGAAGAGTATGTTGGGGAGTATGTTGGAGAGTATGTTGGGGAGTATGTTGAGGAGTATGTTGAGGAGTATGTAGGGGAGTATATTGGGGAGTATGTTGAGTGTATGTTGGGTAGTATGTTGAGTGTATGTTGGGGAGTATGTTGGGGAGTATGTTGAGTGTATGTTGGGAAGTATGTTGGGGAATATGTTGGGGAGTATGTAGGGGAGTATGTTGGGGAGTATGTTGGGGAGTATGTTGAGGAGTATGTTGGGGAGTATGATGGTGAGTATGTCGGGAAGTATGTTTGTGAGTTTGTTAGGAGTATGTTGGGTAGTATGTTGCGAGTATGTTGCGAGTATATTGGGAAGTATGTTGGGGAGTATGTCGAAGAGTATGTAGGGGAGTATATTGGGGAGTATGTTGGGAAGTATGTCGGGAAGTATGTTGGTGAGTATGTTGCGAGTATGTTGGAAGTATGTTGCGAGTATGTTGGAAGTATGTTGGATATATTAATGTTTGTTGAACCATCCTGTGCTTGTAAGGTTAGCGATTAGTTTCATACATAGTGGTGATAAATATTCAAGTAATTTACGTAGAGCTTCATTAAAGGTAAAATTAATCTATTTATCTAGTGCATTATATTCGTTTAATGGTGAAATATTGCTAAAATATAGTCTAGTCAAAGTATAGTGTAGTCTAACTGTGGAACTGGATTATTATGTAGGTATGTTTAGGTTTAAGCGATAATATATTGAAAATATTTGAAGGGTGTTCCGTGATTAGATTATAAATTGGATATAAAATGATACGTAAATACCAGTAATATTACCAGTATCGTTTGAATTGACAATATCAAGTATTATTCATATGATGTTTGTTTGTAGATTAATGTGCTATTTATAATTATATGATGTAATGTCAGATAGTAATGTTCTAGAGTTGTGAGATTTAGTATCAAATTCATAATGTTATAAATAAAGTCTAGTGTAATCGAATTTCTAGAAATCGATATATTTAACTGAGGGTCAATATTGTATACATTATGTTGTCTGCTCACTATCAGTGTAAGTATAGTATGTGAGTTATTTTGTTTCCCGAATGATGACAACAATTGTAAATAACACGAATGATATTAATTACCAAATTCAGAAGAATTAAATAAAGAGGACCTTATCAAATTAGTCAAAGTTAAAGACAAATCTTAATAAATGAAGTAGTTACTATAATTTTGTAGTTATATAAGATCAAATAGTTGTAAAATATATAACACATAGTTAACTAACTTTTAAGTATGATTAAAATGATTTAGTTCAATATTATGATGGATTATAAGACCAGTAAATATATTTCTTCGAGATAAAGTTGATAATATTATAAATATTAGATGTGACCTTGAAAGTGATACGATATTGACACCAGATATGTACATTATCATATTTTAAATAATTAATACTCTGCGATTATGCTATTAAGATTACGCTTATGAGAGAATATCTACCACAGGTTTATGAATAATTGTATACATTTTATATCTTCTATATACGTGGAATTTAATACGTTAAGTTTATTGAAAATATGTTATAGAGGCAGCTATTAAATAAGCATATATTAACTAAAACGAGGTCTAGAACAAACCCCTTGGGTGCTACGTGTCTAATTGATCTAGACTTTGATGTTTAGTTTATATCTTAATACGATATTTCATGCATGCATGATTTATTCCAGTCATTGGCTATGAATCGATTCCTGTATCAGATAGGCGTGTAGTGTGAAGCCAGCTAATAAAGTTATATAATGGTCATGTAAATCCTTTGATGTATTCACAAAATAACAAAACAAAGTAGTGTCAAACGTATTTGTAGAGGTCAAGTAGATTAATTACTAGTTAGAGCAGAACTAATATAATAATACTTAACTAATATCCTAGTACTTAACTAATATCCTAGTACTTAACTAATAGCCTTGTACTTAAATAATATCCTAGTAATAACTAATATCCTAGTACTTAACTAATATCCTAGTACTTAACTGATATCATTGTACTTAAATAATATCCTAGTAATAACTAATATCCTAGTAATAACTAATATCCTAGTACTTAACTAATATCCTAGTACTTAACTAATAGCCTAGTACTTAACTGATATCCAAGAACTGAACTAATATCCTAGTACTTAACTAATAACCTAGTACTTAACTAATATCCTAGTACTTAACTAATAGCCTAGTACTTAACTGATATCCAAGAACTGAACTAATATCCTAGTACTTAACTAATAACCTAGTACTTAACTAATATCCAAGTAATTAACCAATATCCTAGTACCTAACTAATATCCTTGTACTTAACTAATATCCTAGTACTTAACTAATATCCTAATACTTAACTAATATCCAAGTAATTAACCAATATTCTAGTACTTAACTAATATCCTAGTACTTAACTAATATCCTAGAACTTAACTAATATCCTAGTAATTAATTAATATCAAGTATTAGTAACAAATATTATTTTGACCACAATTCGTTTATTACAAGTTCATTATCACCCGTTAACGTCAATCATAAGTAGAACTACTTAAGAAACTACTTAAGAAACTCCAATGGCATGCCAATGCGATTTATATCTTCCTAGATAATGTAGGGTACATGTCACATTACAAATGATATCACTACATAGTCTTACTTCTTGTACAACATAGTACGGGTACACCATTCCTTGTATCAAAACCTCATAGTATTCTTTAACTGCCAATATACCATCAAGAGATACAAACAAAAATCCAATCTTACCATCGCTCCTGTTACCTGTCCGTTAAGAAAATATGAATCTGCATACGAAAAGTTTACTTATAACCAAGTTATATCCTGCTTCTTATGGACATTAACTCCACCCGAAAATGACAGAAAACACCACAAATAAGTTTATAGTAATGTATAAAACATTTGGTTACTGGATACAAGGTTAAACTCCAACTACCGCTAGCATTACCACTACCACTACCACTACCACTACCACTACCACTACCACTACCACTACTACTACCACTACTACCACCACTACCACTACCACTACCACTACCACTACCACTACCACTACTACTACCACTACTACTACCACTACCACTACCACTACCACCACCACTACCACTACAACTACTACTACCACTACCACTACCACTACCACTACCACTACAACTACTACTACCACTACCACTACCACTACCACTACCACATAACTACCACTAACACTATCATTACCACTACCACTACCACTACCACTACCACTACCACTACCACTACCACTACCACTACCACTACCACTACCACTACCACTACCACTACCACTACCACTACCACTACCACTACTACTACCACTACCACTACCACTACAACTACCACTACCAATACCACTACTACTACCACCACCACTACCACTACAACTACTACTACCACTACCACTGCCACGGCCACTACTACCACCACTACCGCTACCACTACTACTACCACTACAACTACCAATACCACTACCACTACCACTACTACTACCACTACCACTACCACATAACTACCACTAACACTATCATTACCACTACCACTACCACTACCATTACTACTACTACTATCACTACCACTACCACTACCACTACCACTACCACTAAAACTACCACTACCACTACCACTACTACTACCACTACCACTATCACTACCACTACTACCACCACTACCACTACCACTACTACTATCACTACCACTACCACTACCAATATCACTACCACTACCACTATCACTACCACTACTACCACCACTACCACTACCACTACTACTATCACTACCACTACCACTACCAATATCACTACCACCACCACTACCACTACAACTACTACTACCACTACCACTACCACTACCACTACCACTACAACTACTACTACCACTACCACTACCACTACCACTACCACATAACTACCACTAACACTATCATTACCAC
>OZ038318.1:913074-1038074 GCA_964035775.1 Osedax frankpressi
TACCACTAACAATATCACTACCACTATCACTACCACTACCACTACCACTACCACTACCACTACCACTACCACTACCACTACCACTACCACTACCACTACCACTACCACTACCACTAACAATATCACTACCACCACTACTACCAATATTACTACCACTATCACTACCACTACCACTGCCACTACCACTAACAATATCACTACCACCACCACTACCACTAACAATATCACTAACAATATCACTACCACTACTACTACCAATATTACTACCACTAACAATACCACTACCACCACTACTAACAATATCACTACCACCACTACTACCAATATCACTACCACTATCACTACCACTACCACTGCCACTACCACTACTAAACTACTACTACTATAACTACCACTCCCACTATCACTACAACTACCACTACCACTACTTCTACTACCAATATCACTATCACTACCACTACCACTACCATTACCACAAACAAACTACTACTACCACTACCACTACCACTACCACTACCACTACCACTACCACTACCACTACCACTACCACTACCACTACCACTACCACTACCACTACTACTAGCACTACCACTATCATTACCATTACCACTACCACTAGCACTACCACTACTTTCTTACTAACCACTATATAATTTCTTACATGATAAATGACGCAAGTAAATATAACATTTGCGGCCTAATTCTCATTAATTGCAGGTAATAGTTTGTGTCTAATTATGTCTAATTAAGAACATAGTCGGATGTCTTTTCGTAGCAACTAATAACGTAGTATGACCACTGCATCCATTTGTGGTATTTTACAAAACCGTATAACCAGAATACTACACACACTACGAACGGGGAAATATGTTAACTACATTTACGTCTATTCGATAGTATAATCATATATCAGTTGTATAGCGGTAAGTATATATGATAGTTATGCAACTGAAGGGGTCTAGTTAAATGGTGACCTAAGAGCTCAGGTTACTCAATAGCATTATTATGTAATTATTATAGAATTGAATAGAAAAGAGAGATTTATTAAGGTGCATTAGTGCAAAATAAATTTTATTTTTGCAAATATAAAGATTGATATATTCTACCTAACTTATACCTAGGAACCTAGGAACCTAGTTAACTATAGTACTTATGGTACCTATGGCACCTATGTACTAGAGCTTAAGGATACTACGCTGATGGCTACTAATACATATTAGCATCATCTTGTATTCACTAGTACCATTTAGTATTCACTAGTACCTTCTTGTATCCTATGGTATGTATACAGGTTATGTAAAGTCATCAAGATTATATAACATAATACCTTTTAAAGATATAGCAAAATATAAAATAAAGATTGTAACAGTAACGTAGATTGTAACAGTAACGTAGATTGTAACAGTAACGTAGATTGTAACAGTAAAGTATAATATAACAGTAAAGTAGATTGTAACAGTAAAGTAGATTGTAACAGTAAGTATAATGTAACAGTAAAGTAGATTGTAACAGTAAAGTAGATTGTAACAGTAACGTAGATTGTAACAGTAACGTAGATTGTAACAGTAACGTAGATTGTAACAGTAAAGTATAATGTAACAGTAAAGTAGATTGTAACAGTAAAGTAGATTGTAACAGTAAGTATAATGTAACAGTAAAGTAGATTGTAACAGTAAAGTAGATTGTAACAGTAACGTAGATTGTAACAGTAGATTAGAGATATTGTCAAACTTGTTAAATTTAAAATTTAAATATACTATTAAATAATGAAATTAGTTTATAAAGTGGATATAATATTGCAAATGATGGTAGAAAGAAATCTGATGTGATCGCCTTCATATCTCAAGCCCATCCCTTGCTACGTTATGGCACTTTTCCCATATTTTCTTATAATTAATTTATAAATGGGATACATTTTTTAAAAAATAGATAAATACGATAAATACGATCACCTAAATCATATAATGTAAACGTGCAACTATAATTATAATAGTAGAATCCACAGACATAACTACATAAATAAATTGCTAATACAATACTTGAATAAACACAACTATATAAAAATACTAGAACCATATATACGCATGACTAACGGGTTACGGAAACCAGACATACTAACTTACAAAATAAACTCAGAAACAGCATACATTATTTACACACATATATCTACAGACACTATTGACATTGACGCAAATTACATACAGAAAACATCCTACTACAATATCCCCGATATAACTGCCTACGCAAAATGTATAACAAATCGAACAAAGATTGTGTTTAGCTCATCATGATGGAACTGGCGAGGCGTGCCGTCTACACTTTCCGCTAACGACTTACTAGCAATCGGTCTAACAAAGAAAGAAATTGAGATGTTAACCATCCGAACACTTGCTGGCGGACTAGACCTCTACCGGAATTACTGTCTATATTGTCTGATGTGATCGCCTTCATACCTCAAGCCCCTCCTGCTACGTTATGACACTTTTCCTATATTTTCTTATAATTAATTTGCTTTATGGGATAAATGGTATAAATTTAAAAAAAAAGAAAAAAAAGAAAAATATATAAATGGATAGATAGATTAGTCTCATAATGAGATGATAATTGTATTCACATTGGATTTTTAAAACAATAACCTGGGTAACCCACTACTAAATCCACCTACTAGACAAAATATGATGGATAAATAAATCGACCACGAAACATATTACCTTCAGGGATAAACTTGAATATATTCGCCAGAAATGAGTAGATAGATCTGCCAAGTACTACCAGTTGAATATGTTAAGGCTGAGTACATAGTAAGTATCCCAGCTTATTGGAAAGAAAGTAAGGTTGTATTTATCCATAACAAAATGTCTCCCCAATGTGTCATCTAATTTCAGGTCAATTTGTGTATTATCCTCATGATATAAGCTCTATGCAGGTATTTTATCAAAACAATTAATAGGAATTACCATAAATAATAATTGGTTCTCTACTCGGCGATAGAAGTTTCTACAAGAAGTAATGGGTATTCAAGAAGTAATGGGTATTCAAGAAGTAATGGGTATTCAAGAAGTAATGGGTATTCAAGAAGTAATGGGTATTCAAGAAGTAATGGGTATTCAAGAAGTAATGGGTATTCAAGAAGTAATGGGTATTCAAGAAGTAATGGGTATTCAAGAAGTAATGGGTATTCAAGAAGTAATGGGTATTCAAGAAGTAATGGGTATTCAAGAAGTAATGGGTATTCAAGAAGTAATGGGTATTCAAGAAGTAATGGGTATTCAAGAAGTAATGGGTATTCAAGAAGTAATGGGTATTCAAGAAGTAATGGGTATTCAAGAAGTAATGGGTATTCAAGAAGTAATGGGTATTCAAGAAGTAATGGGTATTCAAGAAGTAATGGGTATTCAAGAAGTAATGGGTATTCAAGAAGTAATGGGTATTCAAGAAGTAATGGGTATTCAAGAAGTAATGGGTATTCAAGAAGTAATGGGTATTCAAGAAGTAATGGGTATTCAAGAAGTAATGGGTATTCAAGGAGTAATGGGTATTCAAGAAGTAATGGGTATTTAAGAAGTAATGGGTATTCAAGAAGTAATGGGTATTCAAGAAGTAATGGGTATTCAAGAAGTAATGGGTATTCAAGTAGTAATGGGTATTCAAGAAGTAACGGGTATTCAAGAAGTAATGGGTATTCAAGAAGTAATGGGTATTCAAGAAGTAATGGGTATTCAAGAAGTAATGGGTATTCAAGAAGTAATGAGTATTCAAGAAGCAATGGGTATTCAAGAAGTAATGGGTATAAAAGAAGTAATGGGTATTCAAGGAGTAATGGGTATTCAAGGAGTAATGGGTATTCAAGGAGTAATGGGTATTCAAGGAGTAATGGGTATTCAAGGAGTAATGGGTATTCAAGGAGTAATGGGTATTCAAAAAGTAATGGGTATTCAAGGAGTAATGGGTATTCAAGAAGTAATGGGTATTCAAGAAGTAATGGGTATTCAAGAAGTAATGGGTATTCAAGAAGTAATGAGTATTCAAGAAGCAATGGGTATTCAAGAAGTAATGGGTATTCAAGAAGTAATGGGTATTCAAGGAGTAATGGGTATTCAAGGAGTAATGGGTATTCAAGGAGTAATGGGTATTCAAGGAGTAATGGGTATTCAAGGAGTAATGGGTATTCAAGGAGTAATGGGTATTCAAGGAGTAATGGGTATTCAAGGAGTAATGGGTATTCATAAAGTAATGGGTATTCAAGGAGTAATGGGTATTCAAGAAGTAATGGGTATTCAAGAAGTAATGGGTATTCAAGAAGTAATGGGTATTCAAGGAGTAATGGGTATTCAAGGAGTAATGGGTATTCAAGTAGTAATGGGTATTCAAGAAGTAATGGGTATTTAAGAAGTAATGGGCATTCAAGAAGTAATGGGTATTCAAGAAGTAATGGGTATTCAAGAAGTAATGGGTATTTAAGAAGTAATGGGTATTCAAGAAGTAATGGGCATTCAAGAAGTAATGGGTATTCAAGAAGTAATGGGTATTCAAGAAGTAATGGGCATTCAAGAAGTAATGGGTATTCAAGAAGTAATGGGTATTCAAGAAGTAATGGGTATTCAAGAAGTAATGGGTATTCAAGAAGTAATGGGTATTCAAGAAGTAATGGGTATTCAAGAAGTAATGGGTATTCAAGTAGTAATGGGTATTCAAGTAGTTGAGAAAAACAAATCTCATTTAGTGAATATTTCACTTAACCTTAGGAATTAGTTTGGCTCTATAGATATTTCTAAATTAGTTGAAAAACGATTATTCGTATTTTACTATAAACTCAACCAGCGGTACGAAACAGGGATATACTCTTTCTCCCGTAATCTTCAATCTAGCTTCAGAATATTTAATTAGAACAGTTTTAGAATTACCAGGAACACATTTAATGGGTATCTCAGCTCTTTCATCGTGCAAACAAATAGAGATTCTACGCGATCACGTATTACCATCTCTATCGCAGAACCTATCTTTTGACCATGCGGTAGAGACAAATTCCTTTTTGACATCCACATTCGAATAAAACATTTTCTTCGACGTGTTAATATTACCCCCGATGTCACTATTCCGCTTCTTCCTTGTTTTATAACAATAGAATTATTGGAGACCACGCAATAATTCAATCATCGAGGAAACAGATATTTGGATAATAGCTAAAGCTACACAACTATTGGGCTCAAAATATATTGAAATTTCTAATATGGCAAGTTATACATTTTCTGAAACTATATCATCAACCACCGATATTAATACGACATAATTCCATCTGGTAGTCGGTCTGGTGGCCTCCGTATAGATATATAGATAAATAAACATAGATATAGATACAATAGCAAGGATTCTAATCTCTGACACGAATACGAGATGTCATACACCATACGAAAACAAGGGGTAATGTATCCGATCAGAAAAACTTTGTGCATGGTGTTGGATGACATCTACTCTATCACGGCCAGGGTGGTCAGATGTACGCATCTTGTTCTGAAGAAGGGCTGGTCAGATCAATTCTTAACTTATCCTTCTCGAGGCAGTATTGCGAGATGTCTCGATTACTGTAACAGCCAACATGCTGTTATCCAATTTATATCTCAAAAATTATCTTCTTTTTTTCATGCGTAGAATTTCTGGAATGCAACTCGACTTCAGATTCTTCCTGTTAAAACTTTCACTGTTTCGGTTGATTCCAAGCTTAGGAAGTATTTCAAAGCTATAGAATGTCAAAAGTTGTTGAAAAGCTCAGCTATCATTCATGTCAACTAGTTATAACCAGATCTAAATATTGATATGTTCAGTTTATTTAGTCTAAATATTGATATGTTCAGTTTATATATTCCATTATTGATATGTTCAGTTTATTTAGTCTAAATATTGATATGTTCAGTTTATTTAGTCTAAATATTGATATGTTCAGTTTATTTAGTCTAAATATTAACCAGATACTAGATTTTTCCTCGAGTTGTAGTTTAAATTCTGATATAGTGATTGAAAACAAGAACAGAATATATAAAGTCGATATAAATATCAAATTTGACGATTATGAGAATATTGATAATGCTACTCATTGTAATAGTTTAAAATACTCTCATCTTCTGTTTGTTGTCCCTTTTACTTTATTTTCTCTTTGATCATGAAACTCAGGAAATTAAGTCTTACGAGAAGAGCTCAACATAAATTAAAGTAATTGGATAATGTTGAAGTAAATGTTAACGTAAAAGGAGCTATTGTCGCCACATCATGCGATTATCAGATCAGAATAAGTTATCTTGTCTTTTTAGCATTTCAGTATTTTATCCCCTTTTCAATTATTATTACATTTAATTATCTTATTCGTATTTGTTATATTTATACTTTTATTTATATCTTTATTTTATTGTTATTTCATTCTTATTCGGTTTATATACATTTTTTTTACTTAGTTCTTATTGGCTCATAAAATATGATGAAGAGGTCATAGTCATCGACATACTTATTTAATTGTTAATCAATAACACCTTTCTGATCTTTATTTGCGGCAGCATTACAGTTACATGTAGTATGATTTCACGTGTTAATATGACATTCTAATTATACGTGATTATACGTGTAATATGACTTATTTTAAACAATTAATAATATATTTCTTTTTCTATGGATACTTAAATTATATTCATATTCCATTGTAGTATACAACTTATGCAATCCATATTACAGATGATAACAATTATAAGGACAATTATATTATATAATTATAAGGTATCAGGTGTATGATAACTATATATTTAAAATAATTGGATCATAATTAAAATTAATATTCGCCGGTGTGTTTCTAATATATAGGTGTCTTGCATGTAAAAGTATATTATTAACGTTACGTAATGCAGCCGTATCAAACAAATCCAGTTACTCTTCAGAAGGGTAGTTGTAGTAAATAATATATGATAGGGTATATACACAAAACATTTGTGTTACCCGTATATCAATAATAATGTCAGAAATGTGTAATCAAGTTAATATGAAAATAAATAATATTTCACGTTATAATACGCCAACAGGATAGCATTGTCTATTATATATAATATATATATATATATATATATATATATATATATTTATATTTATATATAATAGCTACACATACATTATAATAATAAGTATCAAATTATTACATTTTAAGTATTACAAATTAGTAATTACTGGTAACAATAAACAAATTATAAAAGACATATTGGCATATATGGATCTACATGGATCTACATGGATCTACAATATAGTATCTACAATATACAAGTTAATATAATAAATATAATTATTATAAGTAATATATAGTAGTATATGTAATTATAAAAATATAACTTTCTAAATATAATACATATATGATATGTTAGTAGTATTGATATATCACCAAATACGATATTCCAGGCCATTTAATATAATAGTATTATTTCTTTGTTTACATATCGTATGCAGGCATTTCAAGCTGTCTATGTGTTTATAGATTTGGAATATTATATTACATTTATTATTTATAAATACGATAATGTATATTATCAAACCTTGTTGCATACAGAATAATTTGAATTATGAAAATTCATCTTTTACATATAGATGATATCCTATACGCTAATCTAGTGATACTGTGTGTATTGGAGTTAGTTCAGAAATATCCATCCATCTTTCCAAACATCAATCCACACATAAACTCATAGATATATAATATATTTTTTTTAAACCAAAACTTAGTTTATTATTTAGTTTTATTATATAACGGAGACTCAAAATACAAATGTTTAAAGTTAATATTGAAATGTAGCCGTTCAATTATGCGGAAAATAATAAGATTATTAAATGTAGGTCGCAAACTTATACATTCAAAAGATATCAAAATTATGAAATTGATATGCAGTAACATTAAAATATATATGTAACATTTTAATAATGAGATATTATTATTATTTTATTTAATATGAATTATTATTGTTTCACTCTAGATATATTGTTAATATACGATGTCTAGGTAAAGTTATCCTTATAATTGTAGGTGATAAATAGCCAATAATAAAAACTCTATTTTAATTTCCTAGAATATTTAGTTATATTTAATATCATTATGACAATAAGTTTATTATATTTATACACATTCACTTATATATATATATATTTATATATTTATTATATATATATATATATTTATTAAATATACATATATATATATATATATATATATATAATTTATATATATATATTTACATATGCACATATATATATATAAATATATATATTTATATAAATATACATATATATATATTTACATATGCATATATATATATCATTAGTACTAATGTATAGCATAAACAAACATATTAGGTATATGTTAAAAAGCATATATTTACAAATGAATATTAACCTCATTGTAGAATTCATGTTGTTTAAATAATATTCTAGATATTTCAACGATAGTCCTTTTATCGCTCAGTTATTCAATTTAATACAAGTATAAATAGATATTAATTATCGGTCGGTTTTACAGGCCGCATGGAATTTATCCTCGAAGTGCGCACGATGCGGGTGTCAATCGCCATCAAACTAACGTACACCGCGAACCGACCAATCAGCGAACAGAGAATCATGTCGCTGTATAAACGCAGACATTGTCGTCTGTTTTAATTTATACAACGTCCTCGTGACGACAGGGGCGGTAGTTTTTAATCTCCGGCACCTTTTATCGGCTGTTTTGCTATTTAATTGAGTTTCTATTCCGTTAATAATGATTTACCGGTTGACAGTGAGTAGTTATATTGTGCGGTGAGGTCGTGGGCTCGTGTCGACTACGCTAACCAAGGAAGTTTAGGTATGGGAGGGAGGAAGCGTCGGTGGATGCGATGGTGCGTGCGGGTAGACCTACCTGGCAGATTTAACGGGCTACTATTGTTAACAGCGTACAGCCGGAACTGCATGGCCTTTTGCGTAGATATGATTTACCGTTATTAGCAACGAAATAGATCATTGTGCCTATAGGAATTATATTAAATAGCCTACAAGATATATAGGTTTAGTTATACGTATGTAAGTCTCAAGGTTCCAGTTCTAAACTGGTCTAATCTTTAATTTTCTATTTTAATATTCTAAGTACAAATCACGCCAGTAACCTCATTACGATATGACCCTAGCAACAGCTTTGTTATCGTATTAAAAGCACGTATTCAATGCTTACCTACACTATTTGGAAGTAGACGAAGTAAATATTATAAATACTTGCGTAATTATTTGAAATAATAAACAATCATAATATACATAAATAGAATATACTTTCACTGGTATTATATAACAATATACAACTATAGCGCGTTTGTTTTCCTGGTAATAGAGTACGCGAGTTATTACCACATTATTATTATTATGATAATTCATTAAGCTTTAAGATATATGATTTAAAATAATTCTCCAATCTATGTGTTCTCGTTGTTATTTATGATGGACCCATTAAGTAATTATTAATAATAAAGTGTCTATAATTTACAATATGAACGTGGGAGTATAAATATATCGGTATACATTATTAGTTAAAAGAAGATATATTAAAGAATATATATGACAGCTTATAATGGTATCTGTGTTCAACTAAATTTTATTATCGAGTGTCAGTTTTATACATTATTAGTAGGGATATAATGGAACATTGATAATACCATGATATATATTAATATATGCACTAACTTGAAATGAATATAATATATACTAGCGTATGATATATAATCTAGCTGTATACTGTATATAATATACTACCATATGATATATAATCTAGCTGTATACTGTATATAATATACTACCATATGATATAGAATCTAGCTGTATACTGTATATAATATACTACCATATGATATATAATCTAGCTGTATACTGTATATAATATACTAGCATATGATATATAATCTAGCTGTATACTGTATATAATATACTACCATATGATATATAATCTAGCTGTATACTGTATATAATATACTAGCATATGATATATAATCTAGCTGTATACTGTATATAATAAGCATGTGATATATAATCTAGCTGTATACTGTATATAATATACTAGCATATGATATATAATCTAGCTGTATACTGTATATAATAAGCATGTGATATATAATCTAGCTGTATACTGTATATAATATACTAGCATATGATATATAATCTAAACATTCACATTTCAAATGACCGATAAGTTGAATAGAATATTAATATTCATATAAATATAAAAAATAAAAATATAACTAGACATGTCCTATGTGTTTATCTAAAATTAATATATATCTATGATAATGTATTACATTTAAATGTATCATATAATGTACATTGTACATTGTACGATATTATTTCTTAGATAATAAAACAGTTTTATAACATGCTATATAAATATACATAGTTACATTTTAATTTACTTTCTGCAAATATAAATGTATATTATTATTGATATAATTATTATTTATAAAATTTATTATTAACATAATTACATCCATATGTATTTTATATACGTAATAATGATAATTTATTTATCAATTAAATTATATATTTATCTAATTTAACATCTAATTTAATATTCTAACTATAGTTTGCATTATCGTGGTCATTTATTTAAAACCTAGATTACTTTCATTAACTTATAAGTTAGGCATTATAATGCCATAGTGCATAATGCCATAATGCCATAGTACCAAACTAACATAATTAGAAGGTATTAACTTCATATAATTGTTTCATAATACAACAAATATTTACCTTTGGAAAATAATGTAGCATCAACATTTATATCTTTTGAAAATTTAATATTTACTTAAAATGTTTACTTTATTTATAATATATTTTACTTAATATATATATATATATATATATATATATATTTGTATATATATATATATATATATATATATATATATATATTTGTATATATATATAAATATTATATGTACATTATAAATATATTAACATATGTAATATTATAATAATTATTATTATATTTGCAAATTAGTTAAATTAAAATATATAAAGATAAACATATACATTTATAAATATAATGATAATTGATACTTTATAATTAATAATTAATATTTGAATTCGATAAATTGATTTCTGAATATTTAACTTCTGAGTATTTATTTGTAGATTAATCCCCTTAAGATTAATCCCCTTAAGATAGATCCCCTTAAGGGAAATGTAACGAATTGTTTTCAAATTGTCTATGCAGATATAAACCTACAGTAACCATTCATCAACTAAATATCTTGTCATTATCGTACTTCTTGATTAGTCAGCTAAACATTTGTATATAAACGTATGCCACAAGGTAATGTTATTAGAAAATATATTAGAGTGTTGATAAATAAATGGTGGTATTACTGATAATTATAAAACTGCCTAATTAGCAAAAAATGCAAGATATTCCAATAACGTCCTTAAACTTAAAGTGATTAAACTTAGCACACTTACTGATAGTATAATAGTAGTGGTATATTCTATTTAGCGACATTTACCATAGTACTAGTCGGTATAGGCTTTTATTGGGTGTGAGTTAGGTATGATTACTTAGATCTACGTAATTTTGAATGTGGCTTACGTAAGATATTAAAACTTAACTTTTACACAAACTATATAACAATATTTGTTAAAGATTATAATACGTTACTAGTTTTTAGTTTGAAGGCAATATTGATAGCATTTGTTTTGCAATATTATAATCATGTGCAGGCTTTTGTGTTAAACTTATAATTATAGACAAATCATAGTTTAAATAATAAAAGAAACTAAGAAAAGAAACAATTGAAGATGAAAGTTATCTTAAGTTATTTTATTGCGAATATTCACATGTCAGTCGACATCATATTATTACAGAAAGCTTATCGACATATTAAAGCAGAAACATCGAGTATTCACATTACAGGCGCGAGAGTGAATTGCTTCGTGTGAACTCTAGCCTCGATACGATGTCAGAAAGAGGGTTTAGATTTCTTAATATTACTTAAAAATAAAGAATATTGTCCACCTATTGGTATGATAACTTCATGGGCAAATATTGATATTGCCGTACAGACAATGCAATTAGTTACCTTATATTTTATTTTAAAACAATGTCGCAATACTTTCTTTGAAATTAAACAGATCAAGTAGTTTAGAAAACGGCTTTGTATAAAATAAGCATTCATCAGTAAACTATAATCACTAAATATGCGAGAGCTTAGACATTATATTGACGAGCCGAGATCATATCAGAAAATAAACAAGTATCTTGTTAAATCCTAGGTTTATTAAATTATGCAATTAACATTTTAAAAAGCCATAAAAAAAAAAGAATATCGCAATAAATACTTCAGAAGGAAACAATAGGAATATTATTACCGTTGTACATTAATTAGCACATTAACGGTAATTAATTAGCTACATGTAAATACATAATTATCAAATATATCTTATGGAAAAAACAATATAGATATTAATGTTTTTCTATAAACAACAAGTAAATAACAAGACCAACAATTTCAGTAAAAAAGAGATATTAAAATGAAACTTCTTAGACTAATAAACTAAATTATATATATATATATATATATATATATATATATATATATATATACGTTAGTTATAGAATGTATTCTTTTTCAATATGTAGTCATTATATATTTGCTTGATTTTGATTTACTCACTAATTTCATTTCAGTTTTCGCCATTTTATTACCTCGATACTATTATTTAAAGTTAAATTATACCAACATTAATGTTCATCTTCTAGAGTATTTGTGTTCATTTAAACTCCTTACGTAATTCAATATGTAGTACTTGGTATTAAACCATATTTACTCGAGGTAGATTCGCAACACTAACGTGTGACTTTATTAAGAAACAGAGAGTCTATTGAGTTTGTACATACGATAAATCATTTGTCCTCTAACCGGAATGTTAGAATTACACATATTAGTAAATGATCACGATAAATATACTTTGCCAAAACTTTAACCAATGCATTAAATAATGCATTAACCAATGATTTAACCAATGATTTAACCAATGATTTAACCAATGATTTAACCAATGATTTAACTAATGATTTAACAAATGATTTAACCAATGATTTATCCAATGATTTATCCAATGATTTATCCAATGATTTAACCAGTGATTTATCCAATGATTTAACCAATGATTTAACCACTGATTTAACCACTGATTTAACCAATGATTTAACCAATGATTTAACCAATGATTTAACCACTGATTTAACCAATGATTTAACCAATGAATTAACCAATGAATTAACCGATGATTTAAACAATGATTTATCCAATGATTTAACCAATGATTTAACCAATGATTTAACCAATGAATTAACCGATGATTTAAACAATGATTTATCCAATGATTTAACCATTGATTTAACCAATATTTTAGTCAATGGTATAACCAATGATATAACCAATGATTTAACCACTGATTTAACTAATGATTTAACAAATGATTTAACCAATGATTTAACCAATGATTTAACCAATGATTTAACCAATGATTTAACCAATGATTTAACCAATGATTTAACCAATGATTTAACCAATGATTTAACTAATGATTTAACAAATGATTTAACCAATGATTTAACCAATGATTTAACCAATGATTTAACCAATGATTTAACCAATGATTTAACCAATGATTTAACCAATGATTTAACCAATGATTTAACCAATGATTTAACCAATGATTTAACCAATGATTTAACCAATGATTTAACTAATGATTTAACCAATGATTTAACCAATGTTTTAGTCAATGATATAACCAATGATTTAACCAATGATTTAACCACTGATTTAACTAATGATTTAACCAGTGATTTAACCAATGATTTAACCAATGATTTAACCACTGATTTAACTAATGATTTAACCAATGATTTAACCAATGATTTAACAAATGATTTAACAAATGATTTAACCAATGATTTAACCAATGATTTAACCAATGATTTAACCAATGATTTAACCAATGATTTAACCAATGATTTAACCAATGATTTAACCAATGATTTAACCAATGATTTAACCAATGATTTAACTAATGATTTAACCAATGATTTAATCAATGTTTTAGTCAATGATTTAACCAATGATTTAACCACTGATTTAACTAATGATTTAACCAGTGATTTAACCAATGATTTAACCAATGATTTAACCAATGATTTAACCATTGATTTAACTAATGATTTAACCAGTGATTTAACCAATGATTAACAGATATTTAAACAGTGATTTAGTGCTTTATCGAGCTATTTAAAACCAAGGCAGATTTACAAACATATTGTGTTATTGTCCAAAGATGTTAAATCTTTATCCCACTGATTACAAATGGCCTCAATACGTTAATAAATTAAATAATCAACGTATTGCAACTACTCGCTATATATTCAAACTTAGTGGCTGAAAATATTAATTAGTGTTCTTTTAAATTGAGGAGAAATTACGAATAACGAAACATATACTCAGCCGATTGCTTATCATGAAGTAGGAAATTCAATATTTACTCGATGATTCAATTATTACAAAGCATGAAATTAAATGACAATACCATTAATGAAAGAAGTTCATCATTAATTAAATTCCATAACTAATATTATACAAGTAAATATGCTACAAGTAATAAAAAAGTGAGCGATATAATTATCGCTTTGTTGATAATTATAGTGAGATCATTTAGTAAGATCTTTCCTGCCAATAAAATTGCGTAAATAAAAAATAATTTTGAAATTCTCTAAATATCAAACACAACTTAGCCTGGAGCGGATTCATAACCGAGATATTGCATTAAACGAATACGGAATTATTGTAGGTATTATTACAGGTATTATTACAGGTATTATTACAGGTATTATTACTGGTATTATTACATGGTATTATTACAGGTATTATTACAGGTATTATTACTGGTATTATTACAAGTATTATTACAGGTATTATTACAGGTATTATTACAAGTATTATTACAGGTATTATTACAGGTATTATTACAGGTATTATTACAGGTATTATTACAGGTATTATTACAGGTATTATTACAGGTATTATTACAGGTATTATTACCTGTGTTATTACATGTATTATTACCGGTATTATTACAGGTATTATTATATGTATTATTACTGGTATTATAACAGGTATTATTACAGGTGTTATTACTGGTATTATTACAGGTATTATTACAGGTATTATTACAGGTATTATTACAGATATTATTACAGGTATTATTACAGGTATTATTACATGTATTATTACAGGTATTATTACAGGTATTATTACTGGTATTATTACAGGTATAAGTATAGGTATTATTAGCGTTATTATTACATGTATTATTACATGTATTATTACAGGTGTTATTGTAGGTATTATTACAGGTATTATTACCGGTATTATTACAGGTATTAGTACAGGTATTATTACAGGTATTATTACAGGTATTATTACAGATACTATTACTGGTATTATTACAGGTATAAGTATAGGTATTATTACCGTTATTATTACAGGTATTATTACAGGTATTATTACTGGTATTATTACAAGTATAAGTATAGGTATTATTACCGTTATTATTACAGGTGTTATTACAGGTATTATTACCGGTATTATTACAGGTGTTAGTACAGGTATTATTATAGGTATTATTACAGGTATTATTACAGGTATTATTACAGGTATTATTACAGGTGTTATTACAGGTGTTATTACAGGTATTATTACAGGTATTATTACAGGTATTATTACAGGTATTATTACAGGTATTATTACAGGTATTATTACAGGTATTATTACAGGTATTATTACAGGTATTATTACAGGTATTATTACAGGTATTATTACAGGTATTATTACAGGTATTATTACAGGTATTATTACAGGTATTATTACAGGTATTATTACAGGTATTATTACAGGTATTATTACAGGTATTATTACAGGTATTATTACAGGTATTATTACAGGTATTATTACAGGTATTATTACAGGTATTATTACTGGTATTATTACAGGTATAAGTATAGGTATTATTACCGTTATTATTACAGGTATTATTACAGGTATTATTACAGGTATTATTACAGGTATTATTACAGGTATTATTACCGGTATTATTACAGGTGTTAGTACAGGTATTATTACAGGTATTATTACAAAGGCTAACCTCGATATTGGTTTGGTTACGACTAAAATCTGCGATGATAAAGTATATTCATCTGTCGTGCAATTAACGGTACTGAATGATAATAATCATAATCTTGATAATAACGTTATCACCATCGTTAATAGTATTGATATTGTCACTGAGACATGTATTAATAAAGCATCTGCCATCCTCACTAAAGTAAATATTGATTTCATCATTAGCGACGTTGACATTTTTGTAATGAAAGTTGACCAGCTGCAAATGCAACAGCCATCAACGAACTGTATTAATACGTTAGCAGCTTTTATTATTCCGATATGCTTTACTTAATAACTTGTCGTATAGCAGTACAATTATGCGATCAATTCATGCGTGGGATAAATAAAAAATAATACTTCAGATGACCGCACTGGCTATCGTCTTAGTCTAGCGGTGCATTGTTATTGGTATTTACTATCAGGGATACTTACAAGTGGATATGGTTATTTCTTCTGGAGCAACTGAGAATTCCGTTCTCAACTTTGATATTGCTACAACTCAACTATTGATTTCGACGTCGAATTTAAACACCAGTTATTCAGGTGTTTTTAAATACCCATATTTTGTAACCTTGGTAACACATTGACACATATGTCACCATGGTAGTGATGAAATTAACGATTGACTTTGATAAGTTAGCACACCAACTCGTATGGTTTAATGTCGTCATCTCCATGGTTACCTGCGTGTAGTTATGCAATTTAGGTTCAGTCTGGAATCACAAACTTAAACCTCGAATCCCTTGTCCAGATATACTGCGAACATATTGCATGGGTAGACACAGTCATTAGCATGTCAGCAACAAGCTTTTTAGCTTGACCGTAACAGTTTAGTACGGAAAATGATCGTTTTTAGTATTTAGAACCAAATAAGCAGATACATTGATATGACGTATTTGTGTCAACCTATTTATAAAGCCAAATGTTAACACGCGTGTGATAAAACTGTAAATATCAAACAAAGGATAATGCATCTACACCTTTTCATTGTAATCGTATTATTAATTAATGTATCAATATTCATTATCTTATCATGTGATATTTGTATATATAAATATATTTATATTTATATATATTTCTTATTTTCGAACTTTTATCACAATATTTTACAATAAATTCTATAAACCAACATCGTTTATATAACAGTAGAAATAAAGTACAATAGAAATAAAGCAGCCCAGCTGCTCTGCTATACCGTAGGATTACGTATTTACCCTCTATAAGGCAGTAGGATTACGTATTTACCCTCTATAAGGCAGTAGGATTACGTATTTACCCTCTCTGCTATGCCGTAGGATTACGTATTTACCCTCTCTGCTATGCAGTAGGATTACGTATTTACCCTCTATAAGGCAGTAGGATTACGTATTTACCCTCTCTGCTATGCCGTAGGATTACGTATTTACCCTCTCTGCTATGCAGTAGGATTACGTATTTACCCTCTCTGCTATACAGTAGGATTACGTATTTACCCTCTATAAGGCAGTAGGATTACGTATTTACCCTCTCTGCTATGCCGTAGGATTACGTATTTACCCTCTCTGCTATGCAGTAGGATTACGTATTTACCCTCTATAAGGCAGTAGGATTACGTATTTACCCTCTCTGCTATGCCGTAGGATTACGTATTTACCCTCTCTGCTATGCAGTAGGATTACGTATTTACCCTCTCTGCTATACAGTAGGATTACGTATTTACCCTCTTTGCTATGCAGTAGGATTACGTATTTACCCTCTTTGCTATGCAGTAGGATTACGTATTTACCCTCTTTGCTATGCAGTAGGATTACGTATTTACCCTCTCTGCTATGCAGTACGATTACGTATTTACCCTCTTTGCTATACAGTATGATTACGTATTTACCCTCTCTGCTATGCCGTAGGATTACGTATTTACCCTCTCTGCTATGCAGTAGGATTACGTATTTACCCTCTATAAGGCAGTATGATTACGTATTTACCCTCTCTGCTATGGAGTAGGATTACGTATTTACCCTCTTTGCTATACAGTAGGATTACGTATTTACCCTCTCTGCTATGCAGTAGGATTACGTATTTACCCTCTCTGCTATACAGTAGGATTACGTATTTACCCTCTCTGCTATACAGTAGGATTACGTATTTACCCTCTATAAGGCAGTAGGATTACGTATTTACCCTCTTTGCTATGCAGTAGGATTACGTATTTACCCTCTTTGCTATGCAGTAGGATTACGTATTTACCCTCTCTGCTATACAGTAGGATTACGTATTTACCCTCTATAAGGCAGTAGGATTACGTATTTACCCTCTCTGCTATGCAGTAGGATTACGTATTTACCCTCTCTGCTATGCCGTAGGATTACGTATTTACCCTCTATAAGGCAGTAGGATTACGTATTTACCCTCTCTGCTATGCAGTAGGATTACGTATTTACCCTCTTTGCTATACAGTAGGATTACGTATTTACCCTCTTTGCTATGCAGTAGGATTACGTATTTACCCTCTTTGCTATACAGTAGGATTACGTATTTACCCTCTCTGCTATACAGTAGGATTACGTATTTACCCTCTATAAGGCAGTAGGATTACGTATTTACCCTCTTTGCTATGCAGTAGGATTACGTATTTACCCTCTCTGCTATACAGTAGGATTACGTATTTACCCTCTTTGCTATGCAGTAGGATTACGTATTTACCCTCTCTGCTATACAGTAGGATTACGTATTTACCCTCTTTGCTATACAGTAGATTACGTATTTACCCTCTTTGCTATACAGTAGATTACATATTTACCCTCTTTGCTATACAGTAGGATTACGTATTTACCCTCTTTGCTATACAGTAGATTACGTATTTACCCTCTTTGCTATACAGTAGGATTACGTATTTACCCTCTCTGCTATACAGTAGGATTACGTATTTACCCTCTCTGCTATACAGTAGGATTACGTATTTACCCTCTCTGCTATACAGTAGGATTACGTATTTACCCTCTATAAGGCAGTAGGATTACGTATTTACCCTCTTTGCTATGCAGTAGGATTACGTATTTACCCTCTCTGCTATACAGTAGGATTACGTATTTACCCTCTCTGCTATACAGTAGGATTACGTATTTACCCTCTATAAGGCAGTAGGATTACGTATTTACCCTCTATAAGGCAGTAGGATTACGTATTTACCCTCTCTACTATACAGTAGGATTACGTATTTACCCTCTCTGCTATACAGTAGGATTACGTATTTACCCTCTTTGCTATACAGTAGGATTACGTATTTACCCTCTATAAGGCAGTAGGATTACGTATTTACCCTCTATAAGGCAGTAGGATTACGTATTTACCCTCTTTGCTATACAGTAGGATTACGTATTTACCCTCTCTGCTATGCAGTAGGATTACGTATTTACCCTCTTTGCTATACAGTAGGATTACGTATTTACCCTCTCTGCTATACAGTAGGATTACGTATTTACCCTCTTTGCTATGCAGTAGGATTACGTATTTACCCTCTTTGCTATGCAGTAGGATTACGTATTTACCCTCTCTGCTATGCAGTAGGATTACGTATTTACCCTCTTTGCTATACAGTAGGATTACGTATTTACCCTCTATAAGGCAGTAGGATTACGTATTTACCCTCTATAAGGCAGTAGGATTACGTATTTACCCTCTTTGCTATGCAGTAGGATTACGTATTTACCCTCTTTGCTATGCAGTAGAATTACGTATTTACCCTCTATAAGGCAGTAGGATTACGTATTTACCCTCTATAAGGCAGTAGGATTACGTATTTACCCTCTCTGCTATGCAGTAGGATTACGTATTTACCCTCTCTGCTATGGAGTAGGATTACGTATTTACCCTCTTTGCTATGCAGTAGGATTACGTATTTACCCTCTCTGCTATGCAGTAGGATTACGTATTTACCCTCTCTGCTATACAGTAGGATTACGTATTTACCCTCTTTGCTATACAGTAGGATTACGTATTTACCCTCTCTGCTATACAGTAGGATTACGTATTTACCCTCTATAAGGCAGTATGATTACGTATTTACCCTCTATAAGGCAGTAGGATTACGTATTTATCCTCTCTGCTATACAGTAGGATTACGTATTTACCCTCTCTGCTATACAGTAGGATTACGTATTTACCCTCTCTGCTATGCAGTAGGATTACGTATTTACCCTCTATAAGGCAGTAGGATTACGTATTTACCCTCTTTGCTATGCAGTAGGATTACGTATTTACCCTCTCTGCTATACAGTAGGATTACGTATTTACCCTCTTTGCTATACAGTAGGATTACATATTTACCCTCTTTGCTATACAGTAGGATTACGTATTTACCCTCTTTGCTATACAGTAGGATTACGTATTTACCCTCTCTGCTATACAGTAGGATTACGTATTTACCCTCTATAAGGCAGTAGGATTACGTATTTACCCTCTATAAGGCAGTAGGATTACGTATTTACCCTCTCTGCTATACAGTAGGATTACGTATTTACCCTCTCTGCTATACAGTAGGATTACGTATTTACCCTCTCTGCTATGCAGTAGGATTACGTATTTACCCTCTATAAGGCAGTAGGATTACGTATTTACCCTCTCTGCTATACAGTAGGATTACGTATTTACCCTCTCTGCTATACAGTAGGATTACGTATTTACCCTCTCTGCTATACAGTAGGATTACGTATTTACCCTCTTTGCTATGCAGTAGGATTACGTATTTACCCTCTCTGCTATACAGTAGGATTACGTATTTACCCTCTTTGCTATGCAGTAGGATTACGTATTTACCCTCTCTGCTATGCCGTAGGATTACGTATTTACCCTCTCTGCTATACAGTAGGATTACGTATTTACCCTCTTTGCTATACAGTAGGATTACGTATTTACCCTCTTTGCTATACAATAGGATTACGTATTTACCCTCTTTGCTATACAGTAGGATTACGTATTTACCCTCTCTGCTATGCCGTAGGATTACGTATTTACCCTCTATAAGGCAGTAGGATTACGTATTTACCCTCTATAAGGCAGTAGGATTACGTATTTACCCTCTCTGCTATACAGTAGGATTACGTATTTACCCTCTCTGCTATACAGTAGGATTACGTATTTACCCTCTCTGCTATACAGTAGGATTACGTATTTACCCTCTTTGCTATGCAGTAGGATTACGTATTTACCCTCTATAAGGCAGTAGGATTACGTATTTACCCTCTATAAGGCAGTAGGATTACGTATTTACCCTCTCTGCTATACAGTAGGATTACGTATTTACCCTCTTTGCTATACAGTAGGATTACGTATTTACCCTCTTTGCTATACAGTAGGATTACGTATTTACCCTCTATAAGGCAGTAGGATTACGTATTTACCCTCTATAAGGCAGTAGGATTACGTATTTACCCTCTCTGCTATGCAGTAGGATTACGTATTTACCCTCTCTGCTATGGAGTAGGATTACGTATTTACCCTCTTTGCTATGCAGTAGGATTACGTATTTACCCTCTCTGCTATGCAGTAGGATTACGTATTTACCCTCTCTGCTATACAGTAGGATTACGTATTTACCCTCTTTGCTATACAGTAGGATTACGTATTTACCCTCTCTGCTATACAGTAGGATTACGTATTTACCCTCTATAAGGCAGTATGATTACGTATTTACCCTCTATAAGGCAGTAGGATTACGTATTTATCCTCTCTGCTATACAGTAGGATTACGTATTTACCCTCTCTGCTATACAGTAGGATTACGTATTTACCCTCTCTGCTATGCAGTAGGATTACGTATTTACCCTCTATAAGGCAGTAGGATTACGTATTTACCCTCTTTGCTATGCAGTAGGATTACGTATTTACCCTCTCTGCTATACAGTAGGATTACGTATTTACCCTCTTTGCTATACAGTAGGATTACATATTTACCCTCTTTGCTATACAGTAGGATTACGTATTTACCCTCTTTGCTATACAGTAGTATTACGTATTTACCCTCTCTGCTATACAGTAGGATTACGTATTTACCCTCTATAAGGCAGTAGGATTACGTATTTACCCTCTATAAGGCAGTAGGATTACGTATTTACCCTCTCTGCTATACAGTAGGATTACGTATTTACCCTCTCTGCTATACAGTAGGATTACGTATTTACCCTCTCTGCTATGCAGTAGGATTACGTATTTACCCTCTATAAGGCAGTAGGATTACGTATTTACCCTCTCTGCTATACAGTAGGATTACGTATTTACCCTCTCTGCTATACAGTAGGATTACGTATTTACCCTCTCTGCTATACAGTAGGATTACGTATTTACCCTCTTTGCTATGCAGTAGGATTACGTATTTACCCTCTCTGCTATACAGTAGGATTACGTATTTACCCTCTTTGCTATGCAGTAGGATTACGTATTTACCCTCTCTGCTATGCCGTAGGATTACGTATTTACCCTCTCTGCTATACAGTAGGATTACGTATTTACCCTCTTTGCTATACAGTAGGATTACGTATTTACCCTCTTTGCTATACAATAGGATTACGTATTTACCCTCTTTGCTATACAGTAGGATTACGTATTTACCCTCTCTGCTATGCCGTAGGATTACGTATTTACCCTCTATAAGGCAGTAGGATTACGTATTTACCCTCTATAAGGCAGTAGGATTACGTATTTACCCTCTCTGCTATACAGTAGGATTACGTATTTACCCTCTCTGCTATACAGTAGGATTACGTATTTACCCTCTCTGCTATACAGTAGGATTACGTATTTACCCTCTTTGCTATGCAGTAGGATTACGTATTTACCCTCTATAAGGCAGTAGGATTACGTATTTACCCTCTATAAGGCAGTAGGATTACGTATTTACCCTCTCTGCTATACAGTAGGATTATGTATTTACCCTCTTTGCTATACAGTAGGATTACGTATTTACCCTCTTTGCTATACAGTAGGATTACGTATTTACCCTCTTTGCTATACAGTAGGATTACGTATTTACCCTCTATAAGGCAGTAGGATTACGTATTTACCCTCTCTGCTATGCCGTAGGATTACGTATTTACCCTCTCTGCTATACAGTAGGATTACGTATTTACCCTCTTTGCTATACAGTAGGATTACGTATTTACCCTCTTTGCTATACAGTAGGATTACGTATTTACCCTCTTTGCTATACAGTAGGATTACGTATTTACCCTCTCTGCTATGCCGTAGGATTACGTATTTACCCTCTATAAGGCAGTAGGATTACGTATTTACCCTCTCTGCTATACAGTAGGATTACGTATTTACCCTCTCTGCTATACAGTAGGATTACGTATTTACCCTCTCTGCTATACAGTAGGATTACGTATTTACCCTCTATAAGGCAGTAGGATTACATATTTACCCTCTCTGCTATGCCGTAGGATTACGTATTTACCCTCTCTGCTATGCAGTAGGATTACGTATTTACCCTCTTTGCTATGCAGTAGGATTACGTATTTACCCTCTTTGCTATGCAGTAGGATTACGTATTTACCCTCTATAAGGCAGTAGGATTACGTATTTACCCTCTCTGCTATGCAGTATGATTACGTATTTACCCTCTCTGCTATGCCGTAGGATTACGTATTTACCCTCTATAAGGCAGTAGGATTACGTATTTACCCTCTCTGCTATGCAGTAGGATTACGTATTTACCCTCTTTGCTATACAGTAGGATTACGTATTTACCCTCTTTGCTATGCAGTAGGATTACGTATTTACCCTCTCTGCTATACAGTAGGATTACGTATTTACCCTCTATAAGGCAGTAGGATTACGTATTTACCCTCTTTGCTATGCAGTAGGATTACGTATTTACCCTCTCTGCTATACAGTAGGATTACGTATTTACCCTCTTTGCTATGCAGTAGGATTACGTATTTACCCTCTATAAGGCAGTAGGATTACGTATTTACCCTCTCTGCTATACAGTAGGATTACGTATTTACCCTCTATAAGGCAGTAGGATTACGTATTTACCCTCTTTGCTATGCAGTAGGATTACGTATTTACCCTCTATAAGGCAGTAGGATTACGTATTTACCCTCTTTGCTATGCAGTAGGATTACGTATTTACCCTCTATAAGGCAGTAGGATTACGTATTTACCCTCTTTGCTATGCAGTAGGATTACGTATTTACCCTCTATAAGGCAGTAGGATTACGTATTTACCCTCTTTGCTATGCAGTAGGATTACGTATTTACCCTCTATAAGGCAGTAGGATTACGTATTTACCCTCTCTGCTATACAGTAGGATTACGTATTTACCCTCTATAAGGCAGTAGGATTACGTATTTACCCTCTCTGCTATGCAGTAGGATTACGTATTTACCCTCTATAAGGCAGTAGGATTACGTATTTACCCTCTCTGCTATACAGTAGGATTACGTATTTACCCTCTATAAGGCAGTAGGATTACGTATTTACCCTCTCTGCTATACAGTAGGATTACGTATTTACCCTCTATAAGGCAGTAGGATTACGTATTTACCCTCTCTGCTATACAGTAGGATTACGTATTTACCCTCTTTGCTAGGCAGTAGGATTACGTATTTACCCTCTTTGCTATGCAGTAGGATTACGTATTTACCCTCTCTGCTATGCAGTAGGATTACGTATTTACCCTCTATAAGGCAGTAGGATTACGTATTTACCCTCTTTGCTATGCAGTAGGATTACGTATTTACCCTCTATAAGGCAGTAGGATTACGTATTTACCCTCTTTGCTATGCAGTAGGATTACGTATTTACCCTCTCTGCTATGCAGTAGGATTACGTATTTACCCTCTTTGCTATACAGTAGGATTACGTATTTACCCTCTTTGCTATACAGTTGGATTACGTATTTACCCTCTCTGCTATACAGTAGGATTACGTATTTACCCTCTATAAGGCAGTAGGATTACGTATTTACCCTCTTTGCTATGCAGTAGGATTACGTATTTACCCTCTCTGCTATACAGTAGGATTACGTATTTACCCTCTTTGCTATGCAGTAGGATTACGTATTTACCCTCTATAAGGCAGTAGGATTACGTATTTACCCTCTCTGCTATACAGTAGGATTACGTATTTACCCTCTTTGCTATGCAGTAGGATTACGTATTTACCCTCTTTGCTATGCAGTAGGATTACGTATTTACCCTCTTTGCTATGCAGTAGGATTACGTATTTACCCTCTTTGCTATGCAGTAGGATTACGTATTTACCCTCTCTGCTATACAGTAGGATTACGTATTTACCCTCTTTGCTATGCAGTAGGATTACGTATTTACCCTCTCTGCTATACAGTAGGATTACGTATTTACCCTCTCTGCTATACAGTAGGATTACGTATTTACCCTCTCTGCTATACAGTAGGATTACGTATTTACCCTCTTTGCTATACAGTAGGATTACGTATTTACCCTCTCTGCTATACAGTAGGATTACGTATTTACCCTCTATAAGGCAGTAGGATTACGTATTTACCCTCTCTGCTATACAGTAGGATCACGTATTTACCCTCTCTGCTATACAGTAGGATTACGTATTTACCCTCTCTGCTATACAGTAGGATTACGTATTTACCCTCTATAAGGCAGTAGGATTACGTATTTACCCTCTTTGCTATGCAGTAGGATCACGTATTTACCCTCTCTGCTATACAGTAGGATTACGTATTTACCCTCTTTGCTATACAGTAGGATTACGTATTTACCCTCTTTGCTATGCAGTAGGATTACGTATTTACCCTCTATAAGGCAGTAGGATTACGTATTTACCCTCTCTGCTATACAGTAGGATTACGTATTTACCCTCTTTGCTATGCAGTAGGATTACGTATTTACCCTCTCTGCTATACAGTAGGATTACGTATTTACCCTCTCTGCTATACAGTAGGATTACGTATTTACCCTCTCTGCTATACAGTAGGATTACGTATTTACCCTCTTTGCTATACAGTAGGATTACGTATTTACCCTCTCTGCTATACAGTAGGATTACGTATTTACCCTCTATAAGGCAGTAGGATTACGTATTTACCCTCTCTGCTATACAGTAGGATTACGTATTTACCCTCTTTGCTATGCAGTAGGATTACGTATTTACCCTCTATAAGGCAGTAGGATTACGTATTTACCCTCTATAAGGCAGTAGGATTACGTATTTACCCTCTTTGCTATACAGTAGGATTACGTATTTACCCTCTCTGCTATACAGTAGGATTACGTATTTACCCTCTATAAGGCAGTAGGATTACGTATTTACCCTCTATAAGGCAGTAGGATTACGTATTTACCCTCTTTGCTATACAGTAGGATTACGTATTTACCCTCTTTGCTATGCCGTAGGATTACGTATTTACCATCTCTGCTATACAGTAGGATTACGTATTTACCCTCTCTGCTATACAGTAGGATTACGTATTTACCCTCTTTGCTATGCAGTAGGATTACGTATTTACCATCTCTGCTATACAGTAGGATTACGTATTTACCCTCTCTGCTATGCCGTAGGATTACGTATTTACCATCTCTGCTATACAGTAGGATTACGTATTTACCCTCTATAAGGCAGTAGGATTACGTATTTACCCTCTCTGCTATACAGTAGGATTACGTATTTACCCTCTCTGCTATACAGTAGGATTACGTATTTACCCTCTATAAAGCAGTAGGATTACGTATTTACCCTCTATAAGGCAGTAGGATTACGTATTTACCCTCTTTGCTATACAGTAGGATTACGTATTTACCCTCTATAAGGCAGTAGGATTACGTATTTACCCTCTCTGCTATACAGTAGGATTACGTATTTACCCTCTCTGCTATACAGTAGGATTACGTATTTACCCTCTTTGCTATGCAGTAGGATTACGTATTTACCATCTCTGCTATACATTAGGATTACGTATTTACCCTCTCTGCTATGCCGTAGGATTACGTATTTACCATCTCTGCTATACAGTAGGATTACGTATTTACCCTCTATAAGGCAGTAGGATTACGTATTTACCCTCTCTGCTATACAGTAGGATTACGTATTTACCCTCTTTGCTATGCAGTAGGATTACGTATTTACCCTCTCTGCTATACAGTAGGATTACGTATTTACCCTCTTTGCTATGCAGTAGGATTACGTATTTATCCTCTCTGCTATACAGTAGGATTACGTATTTACCCTCTTTGCTATGCAGTAGGATTACGTATTTACCCTCTATAAGGCAGTAGGATTACGTATTTACCCTCTCTGCTATGCCGTAGGATTACGTATTTACCCTCTATAAGGCAGTAGGATTACGTATTTACCCTCTTTGCTATACAGTAGGATTACGTATTTACCCTCTTTGCTATGCAGTAGGATTACGTATTTACCCTCTTTGCTATGCCGTAGGATTACGTATTTACCCTCTATAAGGCAGTAGGATTACGTATTTACCCTCTATAAGGCAATAGGATTACGTATTTACCCTCTCTGCTATACAGTAGGATTACGTATTTACCCTCTATAAGGCAGTAGGATTACGTATTTACCCTCTTTGCTATGCAGTAGGATTACGTATTTACCCTCTCTGCTATACAGTAGGATTACGTATTTACCCTCTTTGCTATACAGTAGGATTACGTATTTACCCTCTTTGCTATGCAGTAGGATTACGTATTTACCCTCTATAAGGCAGTATGATTACGTATTTACCCTCTCTGCTATACAGTAGGATTACGTATTTACCCTCTTTGCTATGCAGTAGGATTACGTATTTACCCTCTATAAGGCAGTATGATTACGTATTTACCCTCTCTGCTATACAGTAGGATTACGTATTTACCCTCTCTGCTATACAGTAGGATTACGTATTTACCCTCTTTGCTATGCAGTAGGATTACGTATTTACCCTCTCTGCTATACAGTAGGATTACGTATTTACCCTCTTTGCTATGCAGTAGGATTACGTATTTACCCTCTCTGCTATACAGTAGGATTACGTATTTACCCTCTTTGCTATGCAGTAGGATTACGTATTTACCCTCTTTGCTATGCAGTAGGATTACGTATTTACCCTCTTTGCTATACAGTAGGATTACGTATTTACCCTCTTTGCTATGCAGTAGGATTACGTATTTACCCTCTATAAGGCAGTAGGATTACGTATTTACCCTCTATAAGGCAGTATGATTACGTATTTACCCTCTCTGCTATACAGTAGGATTACGTATTTACCCTCTCTGCTATACAGTAGGATTACGTATTTACCCTCTTTGCTATACAGTAGGATTACGTATTTACCCTCTCTGCTATGCAGTAGGATTACGTATTTACCCTCTTTACTATACAGTAGGATTACGTATTTACCCTCTCTGCTATGCAGTAGGATTACGTATTTACCCTCTTTGCTATGCAGTAGGATTACGTATTTACCCTCTCTGCTATGCAGTAGGATTACGTATTTACCCTCTTTGCTATGCAGTAGGATTACGTATTTACCCTCTTTGCTATGCAGTAGGATTACGTATTTACCCTCTATAAGGCAGTAGGATTACGTATTTACCCTCTTTGCTATGCAGTAGGATTACGTATTTACCCTCTCTGCTATACAGTAGGATTACGTATTTACCCTCTCTGATATACAGTAGGATTACGTATTTACCCTCTTTGCTATGCAGTAGGATTACGTATTTACCCTCTATAAGGCAGTAGGATTACGTATTTACCCTCTTTGCTATGCAGTAGGATTACGTATTTACCCTCTTTGCTATACAGTAGGATTACGTATTTACCCTCTCTGCTATGCAGTAGGATTACGTATTTACCCTCTTTGCTATGCAGTAGGATTACGTATTTACCCTCTCTGCTATGCAGTAGGATTACGTATTTACCCTCTTTGCTATGCAGTAGGATTACGTATTTACCCTCTATAAGGCAGTAGGATTACGTATTTACCCTCTTTGCTATGCAGTAGGATTACGTATTTACCCTCTATAAGGCAGTAGGATTACGTATTTACCCTCTCTGCTATGCCGTAGGATTACGTATTTACCCTCTCTGCTATACAGTAGGATTACGTATTTACCCTCTATAAGGCAGTAGGATTACGTATTTACACTCTCTGCTATGCAGTAGGATTACGTATTTACCCTCTCTGCTATACAGTAGGATTACGTATTTACCCTCTATAAGGCAGTAGGATTACGTATTTACCCTCTTTGCTATGCAGTAGGATTACGTATTTACCCTCTATAAGGCAGTAGGATTACGTATTTACACTCTCTGCTATACAGTAGGATTACGTATTTACCCTCTCTGCTATGCCGTAGGATTACGTATTTACCCTCTTTGCTATACAGTAGGATTACGTATTTACCCTCTCTGCTATACAGTAGGATTACGTATTTACCCTCTTTGCTATACAGTAGGATTACGTATTTACCCTCTCTGCTATGCAGTAGGATTACGTATTTACCCTCTATAATGCAGTAGGATTACGTATTTACCCTCTATAAGGCAGTAGGATTACGTATTTACCCTCTCTGCTATGCAGTAGGATTACGTATTTACCCTCTATAAGGCAGTAGGATTACGTATTTACCCTCTTTGCTATGCAGTAGGATTACGTATTTACCCTCTCTGCTATGCCGTAGGATTACGTATTTACCATCTATAAGGCAGTAGGATTACGTATTTACCCTCTCTGCTATACAGTAGGATTACGTATTTACCCTCTATAAGGCAGTAGGATTACGTATTTACCCTCTTTGCTATACAGTAGGATTACGTATTTACCCTCTTTGCTATACAGTAGGATTACGTATTTACCCTCTTTGCTATGCAGTAGGATTACGTATTTACCCTCTTTGCTATACAGTAGGATTACGTATTTACCCTCTTTGCTATGCAGTAGGATTACGTATTTACCCTCTTTGCTATGCAGTAGGATTACGTATTTACCCTCTCTGCTATACAGTAGGATTACGTATTTACCCTCTTTGCTATGCAGTAGGATTACGTATTTACCCTCTCTGCTATACAGTAGGATTACGTATTTACCCTCTATAAGGCAGTAGGATTACGTATTTACCCTCTTTGCTATACAGTAGGATTACGTATTTACCCTCTTTGCTATACAGTAGGATTACGTATTTACCCTCTTTGCTATGCAGTAGGATTACGTATTTACCCTCTTTGCTATGCAGTAGGATTACGTATTTACCCTCTCTGCTATACAGTAGGATTACGTATTTACCCTCTCTGCTATACAGTAGGATTACGTATTTACCCTCTTTGCTATGCAGTAGGATTACGTATTTACCCTCTCTGCTATGCAGTAGGATTACGTATTTACCCTCTATAAGGCAGTAGGATTACGTATTTACCCTCTCTGCTATACAGTAGGATTACGTATTTACCCTCTCTGCTATACAGTAGGATTACGTATTTACCCTCTTTACTATACAGTAGGATTACGTATTTACCCTCTCTGCTATGCAGTAGGATTACGTATTTACCCTCTCTGCTATACAGTAGGATTACGTATTTACCCTCTTTGCTATGCAGTAGGATTACGTATTTACCCTCTTTGCTATGCAGTAGGATTACGTATTTACCCTCTTTGCTATGCAGTAGGATTACGTATTTACCCTCTTTGCTATGCAGTAGGATTACGTATTTACCCTCTCTGCTATACAGTAGGATTACGTATTTACCCTCTTTGCTATGCAGTAGGATTACGTATTTACCCTCTCTGCTATACAGTAGGATTACGTATTTACCCTCTCTGCTATACAGTAGGATTACGTATTTACCCTCTCTGCTATACAGTAGGATTACGTATTTACCCTCTTTGCTATACAGTAGGATTACGTATTTACCCTCTCTGCTATACAGTAGGATTACGTATTTACCCTCTATAAGGCAGTAGGATTACGTATTTACCCTCTCTGCTATACAGTAGGATCACGTATTTACCCTCTCTGCTATACAGTAGGATTACGTATTTACCCTCTCTGCTATACAGTAGGATTACGTATTTACCCTCTATAAGGCAGTAGGATTACGTATTTACCCTCTTTGCTATGCAGTAGGATCACGTATTTACCCTCTCTGCTATACAGTAGGATTACGTATTTACCCTCTTTGCTATACAGTAGGATTACGTATTTACCCTCTTTGCTATGCAGTAGGATTACGTATTTACCCTCTATAAGGCAGTAGGATTACGTATTTACCCTCTCTGCTATACAGTAGGATTACGTATTTACCCTCTTTGCTATGCAGTAGGATTACGTATTTACCCTCTCTGCTATACAGTAGGATTACGTATTTACCCTCTCTGCTATACAGTAGGATTACGTATTTACCCTCTCTGCTATACAGTAGGATTACGTATTTACCCTCTTTGCTATACAGTAGGATTACGTATTTACCCTCTCTGCTATACAGTAGGATTACGTATTTACCCTCTATAAGGCAGTAGGATTACGTATTTACCCTCTCTGCTATACAGTAGGATTACGTATTTACCCTCTTTGCTATGCAGTAGGATTACGTATTTACCCTCTATAAGGCAGTAGGATTACGTATTTACCCTCTATAAGGCAGTAGGATTACGTATTTACCCTCTTTGCTATACAGTAGGATTACGTATTTACCCTCTCTGCTATACAGTAGGATTACGTATTTACCCTCTATAAGGCAGTAGGATTACGTATTTACCCTCTATAAGGCAGTAGGATTACGTATTTACCCTCTTTGCTATACAGTAGGATTACGTATTTACCCTCTTTGCTATGCCGTAGGATTACGTATTTACCATCTCTGCTATACAGTAGGATTACGTATTTACCCTCTATAAGGCAGTAGGATTACGTATTTACCCTCTCTGCTATGCAGTAGGATTACGTATTTACCCTCTATAAGGCAGTAGGATTACGTATTTACCCTCTTTGCTATGCAGTAGGATTACGTATTTACCCTCTCTGCTATGCCGTAGGATTACGTATTTACCCTCTATAAGGCAGTAGGATTACGTATTTACCCTCTTTGCTATGCAGTAGGATTACGTATTTACCCTCTCTGCTATACAGTAGGATTACGTATTTACCCTCTCTGATATACAGTAGGATTACGTATTTACCCTCTTTGCTATGCAGTAGGATTACGTATTTACCCTCTATAAGGCAGTAGGATTACGTATTTACCCTCTTTGCTATGCAGTAGGATTACGTATTTACCCTCTTTGCTATACAGTAGGATTACGTATTTACCCTCTCTGCTATGCAGTAGGATTACGTATTTACCCTCTTTGCTATGCAGTAGGATTACGTATTTACCCTCTCTGCTATGCAGTAGGATTACGTATTTACCCTCTTTGCTATGCAGTAGGATTACGTATTTACCCTCTATAAGGCAGTAGGATTACGTATTTACCCTCTTTGCTATGCAGTAGGATTACGTATTTACCCTCTATAAGGCAGTAGGATTACGTATTTACCCTCTCTGCTATGCCGTAGGATTACGTATTTACCCTCTCTGCTATACAGTAGGATTACGTATTTACCCTCTATAAGGCAGTAGGATTACGTATTTACACTCTCTGCTATGCAGTAGGATTACGTATTTACCCTCTCTGCTATACAGTAGGATTACGTATTTACCCTCTATAAGGCAGTAGGATTACGTATTTACCCTCTTTGCTATGCAGTAGGATTACGTATTTACCCTCTATAAGGCAGTAGGATTACGTATTTACACTCTCTGCTATACAGTAGGATTACGTATTTACCCTCTCTGCTATGCCGTAGGATTACGTATTTACCCTCTTTGCTATACAGTAGGATTACGTATTTACCCTCTCTGCTATACAGTAGGATTACGTATTTACCCTCTTTGCTATACAGTAGGATTACGTATTTACCCTCTCTGCTATGCAGTAGGATTACGTATTTACCCTCTATAATGCAGTAGGATTACGTATTTACCCTCTATAAGGCAGTAGGATTACGTATTTACCCTCTCTGCTATGCAGTAGGATTACGTATTTACCCTCTATAAGGCAGTAGGATTACGTATTTACCCTCTTTGCTATGCAGTAGGATTACGTATTTACCCTCTCTGCTATGCCGTAGGATTACGTATTTACCATCTATAAGGCAGTAGGATTACGTATTTACCCTCTCTGCTATACAGTAGGATTACGTATTTACCCTCTATAAGGCAGTAGGATTACGTATTTACCCTCTTTGCTATACAGTAGGATTACGTATTTACCCTCTTTGCTATACAGTAGGATTACGTATTTACCCTCTTTGCTATGCAGTAGGATTACGTATTTACCCTCTCTGCTATACAGTAGGATTACGTATTTACCCTCTCTGCTATACAGTAGGATTACGTATTTACCCTCTATAAGGCAGTAGGATTACGTATTTACCCTCTTTGCTATACAGTAGGATTACGTATTTACCCTCTTTGCTATACAGTAGGATTACGTATTTACCCTCTTTGCTATGCAGTAGGATTACGTATTTACCCTCTTTGCTATGCAGTAGGATTACGTATTTACCCTCTCTGCTATACAGTAGGATTACGTATTTACCCTCTCTGCTATACAGTAGGATTACGTATTTACCCTCTTTGCTATGCAGTAGGATTACGTATTTACCCTCTCTGCTATGCAGTAGGATTACGTATTTACCCTCTATAAGGCAGTAGGATTACGTATTTACCCTCTCTGCTATACAGTAGGATTACGTATTTACCCTCTCTGCTATACAGTAGGATTACGTATTTACCCTCTTTACTATACAGTAGGATTACGTATTTACCCTCTCTGCTATGCAGTAGGATTACGTATTTACCCTCTCTGCTATACAGTAGGATTACGTATTTACCCTCTTTGCTATGCAGTAGGATTACGTATTTACCCTCTTTGCTATGCAGTAGGATTACGTATTTACCCTCTTTGCTATGCAGTAGGATTACGTATTTACCCTCTTTGCTATGCAGTAGGATTACGTATTTACCCTCTCTGCTATACAGTAGGATTACGTATTTACCCTCTTTGCTATGCAGTAGGATTACGTATTTACCCTCTCTGCTATACAGTAGGATTACGTATTTACCCTCTCTGCTATACAGTAGGATTACGTATTTACCCTCTCTGCTATACAGTAGGATTACGTATTTACCCTCTTTGCTATACAGTAGGATTACGTATTTACCCTCTCTGCTATACAGTAGGATTACGTATTTACCCTCTATAAGGCAGTAGGATTACGTATTTACCCTCTCTGCTATACAGTAGGATCACGTATTTACCCTCTCTGCTATACAGTAGGATTACGTATTTACCCTCTCTGCTATACAGTAGGATTACGTATTTACCCTCTATAAGGCAGTAGGATTACGTATTTACCCTCTTTGCTATGCAGTAGGATCACGTATTTACCCTCTCTGCTATACAGTAGGATTACGTATTTACCCTCTTTGCTATACAGTAGGATTACGTATTTACCCTCTTTGCTATGCAGTAGGATTACGTATTTACCCTCTATAAGGCAGTAGGATTACGTATTTACCCTCTCTGCTATACAGTAGGATTACGTATTTACCCTCTTTGCTATGCAGTAGGATTACGTATTTACCCTCTCTGCTATACAGTAGGATTACGTATTTACCCTCTCTGCTATACAGTAGGATTACGTATTTACCCTCTCTGCTATACAGTAGGATTACGTATTTACCCTCTTTGCTATACAGTAGGATTACGTATTTACCCTCTCTGCTATACAGTAGGATTACGTATTTACCCTCTATAAGGCAGTAGGATTACGTATTTACCCTCTCTGCTATACAGTAGGATTACGTATTTACCCTCTTTGCTATGCAGTAGGATTACGTATTTACCCTCTATAAGGCAGTAGGATTACGTATTTACCCTCTATAAGGCAGTAGGATTACGTATTTACCCTCTTTGCTATACAGTAGGATTACGTATTTACCCTCTCTGCTATACAGTAGGATTACGTATTTACCCTCTATAAGGCAGTAGGATTACGTATTTACCCTCTATAAGGCAGTAGGATTACGTATTTACCCTCTTTGCTATACAGTAGGATTACGTATTTACCCTCTTTGCTATGCCGTAGGATTACGTATTTACCATCTCTGCTATACAGTAGGATTACGTATTTACCCTCTCTGCTATACAGTAGGATTACGTATTTACCCTCTTTGCTATGCAGTAGGATTACGTATTTACCATCTCTGCTATACAGTAGGATTACGTATTTACCCTCTCTGCTATGCCGTAGGATTACGTATTTACCATCTCTGCTATACAGTAGGATTACGTATTTACCCTCTATAAGGCAGTAGGATTACGTATTTACCCTCTCTGCTATACAGTAGGATTACGTATTTACCCTCTCTGCTATACAGTAGGATTACGTATTTACCCTCTATAAAGCAGTAGGATTACGTATTTACCCTCTATAAGGCAGTAGGATTACGTATTTACCCTCTTTGCTATACAGTAGGATTACGTATTTACCCTCTATAAGGCAGTAGGATTACGTATTTACCCTCTCTGCTATACAGTAGGATTACGTATTTACCCTCTCTGCTATACAGTAGGATTACGTATTTACCCTCTTTGCTATGCAGTAGGATTACGTATTTACCATCTCTGCTATACAGTAGGATTACGTATTTACCCTCTCTGCTATGCCGTAGGATTACGTATTTACCATCTCTGCTATACAGTAGGATTACGTATTTACCCTCTATAAGGCAGTAGGATTACGTATTTACCCTCTCTGCTATACAGTAGGATTACGTATTTACCCTCTTTGCTATGCAGTAGGATTACGTATTTACCCTCTCTGCTATACAGTAGGATTACGTATTTACCCTCTTTGCTATGCAGTAGGATTACGTATTTATCCTCTCTGCTATACAGTAGGATTACGTATTTACCCTCTTTGCTATGCAGTAGGATTACGTATTTACCCTCTATAAGGCAGTAGGATTACTTATTTACCCTCTCTGCTATGCCGTAGGATTACGTATTTACCCTCTATAAGGCAGTAGGATTACGTATTTACCCTCTTTGCTATGCCGTAGGATTACGTATTTACCCTCTATAAGGCAGTAGGATTACGTATTTACCCTCTATAAGGCAATAGGATTACGTATTTACCCTCTCTGCTATACAGTAGGATTACGTATTTACCCTCTATAAGGCAGTAGGATTACGTATTTACCCTCTTTGCTATGCAGTAGGATTACGTATTTACCCTCTCTGCTATACAGTAGGATTACGTATTTACCCTCTTTGCTATACAGTAGGATTACGTATTTACCCTCTCTGCTATGCCGTAGGATTACGTATTTACCATCTCTGCTATACAGTAGGATTACGTATTTACCCTCTATAAGGCAGTAGGATTACGTATTTACCCTCTCTGCTATACAGTAGGATTACGTATTTACCCTCTCTGCTATACAGTAGGATTACGTATTTACCCTCTATAAAGCAGTAGGATTACGTATTTACCCTCTATAAGGCAGTAGGATTACGTATTTACCCTCTTTGCTATACAGTAGGATTACGTATTTACCCTCTATAAGGCAGTAGGATTACGTATTTACCCTCTCTGCTATACAGTAGGATTACGTATTTACCCTCTCTGCTATACAGTAGGATTACGTATTTACCCTCTTTGCTATGCAGTAGGATTACGTATTTACCATCTCTGCTATACAGTAGGATTACGTATTTACCCTCTCTGCTATGCCGTAGGATTACGTATTTACCATCTCTGCTATACAGTAGGATTACGTATTTACCCTCTATAAGGCAGTAGGATTACGTATTTACCCTCTCTGCTATACAGTAGGATTACGTATTTACCCTCTTTGCTATGCAGTAGGATTACGTATTTACCCTCTCTGCTATACAGTAGGATTACGTATTTACCCTCTTTGCTATGCAGTAGGATTACGTATTTATCCTCTCTGCTATACAGTAGGATTACGTATTTACCCTCTTTGCTATGCAGTAGGATTACGTATTTACCCTCTATAAGGCAGTAGGATTACTTATTTACCCTCTCTGCTATGCCGTAGGATTACGTATTTACCCTCTATAAGGCAGTAGGATTACGTATTTACCCTCTTTGCTATGCCGTAGGATTACGTATTTACCCTCTATAAGGCAGTAGGATTACGTATTTACCCTCTATAAGGCAATAGGATTACGTATTTACCCTCTCTGCTATACAGTAGGATTACGTATTTACCCTCTATAAGGCAGTAGGATTACGTATTTACCCTCTTTGCTATGCAGTAGGATTACGTATTTACCCTCTCTGCTATACAGTAGGATTACGTATTTACCCTCTTTGCTATACAGTAGGATTACGTATTTACCCTCTTTGCTATGCAGTAGGATTACGTATTTACCCTCTATAAGGCAGTATGATTACGTATTTACCCTCTCTGCTATACAGTAGGATTACGTATTTACCCTCTTTGCTATGCAGTAGGATTACGTATTTACCCTCTATAAGGCAGTATGATTACGTATTTACCCTCTCTGCTATACAGTAGGATTACGTATTTACCCTCTCTGCTATACAGTAGGATTACGTATTTACCCTCTTTGCTATGCAGTAGGATTACGTATTTACCCTCTCTGCTATACAGTAGGATTACGTATTTACCCTCTTTGCTATGCAGTAGGATTACGTATTTACCCTCTCTGCTATACAGTAGGATTACGTATTTACCCTCTTTGCTATGCAGTAGGATTACGTATTTACCCTCTTTGCTATGCAGTAGGATTACGTATTTACCCTCTATAAGGCAGTATGATTACGTATTTACCCTCTCTGCTATACAGTAGGATTACGTATTTACCCTCTCTGCTATACAGTAGGATTACGTATTTACCCTCTTTGCTATACAGTAGGATTACGTATTTACCCTCTCTGCTATGCAGTAGGATTACGTATTTACCCTCTTTACTATACAGTAGGATTACGTATTTACCCTCTCTGCTATGCAGTAGGATTACGTATTTACCCTCTTTGCTATGCAGTAGGATTACGTATTTACCCTCTCTGCTATGCAGTAGGATTACGTATTTACCCTCTTTGCTATGCAGTAGGATTACGTATTTACCCTCTTTGCTATGCAGTAGGATTACGTATTTACCCTCTATAAGGCAGTAGGATTACGTATTTACCCTCTTTGCTATGCAGTAGGATTACGTATTTACCCTCTCTGCTATACAGTAGGATTACGTATTTACCCTCTCTGATATACAGTAGGATTACGTATTTACCCTCTTTGCTATGCAGTAGGATTACGTATTTACCCTCTATAAGGCAGTAGGATTACGTATTTACCCTCTTTGCTATGCAGTAGGATTACGTATTTACCCTCTTTGCTATACAGTAGGATTACGTATTTACCCTCTCTGCTATGCAGTAGGATTACGTATTTACCCTCTCTGCTATGCAGTAGGATTACGTATTTACCCTCTTTGCTATGCAGTAGGATTACGTATTTACCCTCTATAAGGCAGTAGGATTACGTATTTACCCTCTTTGCTATGCAGTAGGATTACGTATTTACCCTCTATAAGGCAGTAGGATTACGTATTTACCCTCTCTGCTATGCCGTAGGATTACGTATTTACCCTCTCTGCTATACAGTAGGATTACGTATTTACCCTCTATAAGGCAGTAGGATTACGTATTTACACTCTCTGCTATGCAGTAGGATTACGTATTTACCCTCTCTGCTATACAGTAGGATTACGTATTTACCCTCTATAAGGCAGTAGGATTACGTATTTACCCTCTTTGCTATGCAGTAGGATTACGTATTTACCCTCTATAAGGCAGTAGGATTACGTATTTACACTCTCTGCTATACAGTAGGATTACGTATTTACCCTCTCTGCTATGCCGTAGGATTACGTATTTACCCTCTTTGCTATACAGTAGGATTACGTATTTACCCTCTCTGCTATACAGTAGGATTACGTATTTACCCTCTTTGCTATACAGTAGGATTACGTATTTACCCTCTCTGCTATGCAGTAGGATTACGTATTTACCCTCTATAATGCAGTAGGATTACGTATTTACCCTCTATAAGGCAGTAGGATTACGTATTTACCCTCTCTGCTATGCAGTAGGATTACGTATTTACCCTCTATAAGGCAGTAGGATTACGTATTTACCCTCTTTGCTATGCAGTAGGATTACGTATTTACCCTCTCTGCTATGCCGTAGGATTACGTATTTACCATCTATAAGGCAGTAGGATTACGTATTTACCCTCTCTGCTATACAGTAGGATTACGTATTTACCCTCTATAAGGCAGTAGGATTACGTATTTACCCTCTTTGCTATACAGTAGGATTACGTATTTACCCTCTTTGCTATACAGTAGGATTACGTATTTACCCTCTTTGCTATGCAGTAGGATTACGTATTTACCCTCTCTGCTATACAGTAGGATTACGTATTTACCCTCTCTGCTATACAGTAGGATTACGTATTTACCCTCTATAAGGCAGTAGGATTACGTATTTACCCTCTTTGCTATACAGTAGGATTACGTATTTACCCTCTTTGCTATACAGTAGGATTACGTATTTACCCTCTTTGCTATGCAGTAGGATTACGTATTTACCCTCTTTGCTATGCAGTAGGATTACGTATTTACCCTCTCTGCTATACAGTAGGATTACGTATTTACCCTCTCTGCTATACAGTAGGATTACGTATTTACCCTCTTTGCTATGCAGTAGGATTACGTATTTACCCTCTCTGCTATGCAGTAGGATTACGTATTTACCCTCTATAAGGCAGTAGGATTACGTATTTACCCTCTCTGCTATACAGTAGGATTACGTATTTACCCTCTCTGCTATACAGTAGGATTACGTATTTACCCTCTTTACTATACAGTAGGATTACGTATTTACCCTCTCTGCTATGCAGTAGGATTACGTATTTACCCTCTTTACTATACAGTAGGATTACGTATTTACCCTCTCTGCTATGCAGTAGGATTACGTATTTACCCTCTTTGCTATGCAGTAGGATTACGTATTTACCCTCTCTGCTATGCAGTAGGATTACGTATTTACCCTCTTTGCTATGCAGTAGGATTACGTATTTACCCTCTTTGCTATGCAGTAGGATTACGTATTTACCCTCTATAAGGCAGTAGGATTACGTATTTACCCTCTTTGCTATGCAGTAGGATTACGTATTTACCCTCTCTGCTATACAGTAGGATTACGTATTTACCCTCTCTGATATACAGTAGGATTACGTATTTACCCTCTTTGCTATGCAGTAGGATTACGTATTTACCCTCTATAAGGCAGTAGGATTACGTATTTACCCTCTTTGCTATGCAGTAGGATTACGTATTTACCCTCTTTGCTATACAGTAGGATTACGTATTTACCCTCTCTGCTATGCAGTAGGATTACGTATTTACCCTCTTTGCTATGCAGTAGGATTACGTATTTACCCTCTCTGCTATGCAGTAGGATTACGTATTTACCCTCTTTGCTATGCAGTAGGATTACGTATTTACCCTCTATAAGGCAGTAGGATTACGTATTTACCCTCTTTGCTATGCAGTAGGATTACGTATTTACCCTCTATAAGGCAGTAGGATTACGTATTTACCCTCTTTGCTATGCAGTAGGATTACGTATTTACCCTCTTTGCTATACAGTAGGATTACGTATTTACCCTCTATAAGGCAGTAGGATTACGTATTTACCCTCTCTGCTATACAGTAGGATTACGTATTTAACCTCTCTGCTATGCAGTAGGATTACGTATTTACCCTCTTTACTATACAGTAGGATTACGTATTTACCCTCTCTGCTATGCAGTAGGATTACGTATTTACCCTCTTTGCTATGCAGTAGGATTACGTATTTACCCTCTTTGCTATACAGTAGGATTACGTATTTACCCTCTTTGCTATGCAGTAGGATTACGTATTTACACTCTCTGCTATACAGTAGGATTACGTATTTACCCTCTCAGCTATACAGTAGGATTACGTATTTACCCTCTCTGCTATACAGTAGGATTACGTATTTACCCTCTCTGCTATACAGTAGGATTACGTATTTACCCTCTCTGCTATACAGTAGGATTACGTATTTACCCTCTTTGCTATACAGTAGGATTACGTATTTACCCTCTTTGCTATGCAGTAGGATTACGTATTTACCCTATATAAGGCAGTATGATTACGTATTTACCCTCTCTGCTATACAGTAGGATTACGTATTTACCCTCTTTGCTATGCAGTAGGATTACGTATTTACCCTCTCTGCTATGCAGTAGGATTACGTATTTACCCTCTATAAGGCAGTATGATTACGTATTTACCCTCTCTGCTATGGAGTAGGATTACGTATTTACCCTCTTTGCTATACAGTAGGATTACGTATTTACCCTCTCTGCTATACAGTAGGATTACGTATTTACCCTCTTTGCTATACAGTAGGATTACGTATTTACCCTCTTTGCTATGCAGTAGGATTACGTATTTACCCTCTATAAGGCAGTAGGATTACGTATTTACCCTCTCTGCTATACAGTATGATTACGTATTTACCCTCTATAAGGCAGTAGGATTACGTATTTACCCTCTCTGCTATGCCGTAGGATTACGTATTTACCCTCTCTGCTATACAGTAGGATTACGTATTTACCCTCTATAAGGCAGTAGGATTACGTATTTACCCTCTTTGCTATGCAGTAGGATTACGTATTTACCCTCTATAAGGCAGTAGGATTACGTATTTACCCTCTCTGCTATGCAGTAGGATTACGTATTTACCCTCTTTGCTATACAGTAGGATTACGTATTTACCCTCTTTGCTATACAGTAGGATTACGTATTTACCCTCTATAAGGCAGTAGGATTACGTATTTACCCTCTTTGCTATGCCGTAGGATTACGTATTTACCCTCTCTGCTATACAGTAGGATTACGTATTTACCCTCTATAAGGCAGTAGGATTACGTATTTACCCTCTCTGCTATACAGTAGGATTACGTATTTACCCTCTATAAGGCAGTAGGATTACGTATTTACCCTCTCTGCTATACAGTAGGATTACGTATTTACCCTCTATAAGGCAGTAGGATTACGTATTTACCCTCTCTGCTATACAGTAGGATTACGTATTTACCCTCTATAAGGCAGTAGGATTACGTATTTACCCTCTCTGCTATGCAGTAGGATTACGTATTTACCCTCTCTGCTATACAGTAGGATTACGTATTTACCCTCTCTGCTATACAGTAGGATTACGTAATTACCCTCTATAAGGCAGTAGGATTACGTATTTACCCTCTTTGCTATGCAGTAGGATTACGTAATTACCCTCTCTGCTATACAGTAGGATTACGTAATTACCCTCTATAAGGCAGTAGGATTACGTATTTACCCTCTTTGCTATGCAGTAGGATTACGTATTTACCCTCTCTGCTATACAGTAGGATTACGTATTTACCCTCTTTGCTATGCAGTAGGATTACGTATTTACCCTCTCTGCTATACAGTAGGATTACGTAATTACCCTCTCTGCTATACAGTAGGATTACGTAATTACCCTCTATAAGGCAGTAGGATTACGTATTTACCCTCTTTGCTATGCAGTAGGATTACGTATTTACCCTCTCTGCTATACAGTAGGATTACGTATTTACCCTCTTTGCTATGCAGTAGGATTACGTATTTACCCTCTCTGCTATACAGTAGGATTACGTATTTACCCTCTATAAGGCAGTAGGATTACGTATTTACCCTCTCTGCTATGCAGTAGGATTACGTATTTACCCTCTATAAGGCAGTAGGATTACGTATTTACCCTCTTTGCTATGCCGTAGGATTACGTATTTACCCTCTTTGCTATACAGTAGGATTACGTATTTACACTCTATAAGGCAGTATGATTACGTATTTACCCTCTCTGCTATGGAGTAGGATTACGTATTTACCCTCTTTGCTATACAGTAGGATTACGTATTTACCCTCTTTGCTATGCAGTAGGATTACGTATTTACACTCTCTGCTATGCCGTAGGATTACGTATTTACCCTCTTTGCTATGCACTAGGATTACGTATTTACCCTCTCTGCTATACAGTAGGATTACGGCTTTACCCTCTCTGCTATGCAGTAGGATTACGTATTTACCCTCTATAAGGCAGTATGATTACGTATTTACCCTCTCTGCTATGGAGTAGGATTACGTATTTACCCTCTTTGCTATACAGTAGGATTACGTATTTACCCTCTTTGCTATGCAGTAGGATTACGTATTTACCCTCTTTGCTATGCAGTAGGATTACGTATTTACCCTCTTTGCTATGCCGTAGGATTACGTATTTACCCTCTTTGCTATGCACTAGGATTACGTATTTACCCTCTCTGCTATACAGTAGGATTACGGCTTTACCCTCTCTGCTATGCAGTAGGATTACGTATTTACCCTCTCTGCTATGGAGTAGGATTACGTATTTACCCTCTCTGCTATACAGTAGGATTACGGCTTTACCCTCTCTGCTATACAGTAGGATTACGTATTTACCCTCTCTGCTATACAGTAGGATTACGTATTTACCCTCTTTGCTATGCAGTAGGATTACGTATTTACACTCTCTGCTATGCATTAGGATTACGTATTTACCCTCTATAAGGCAGTAGGATTACGTATTTACCCTCTTTGCTATACAGTAGGATTACGTATTTACCCTCTTTGCTATACAGTAGGATTACGTATTTACCCTCTTTGCTATACAGTAGGATTACGTATTTACCCTCTTTGCTATACAGTAGGATTACGTATTTACCCTCTATAAGGCAGTAGGATTACGTATTTACCCTCTCTGCTATGCAGTAGGATTACGTATTTACCCTCTTTGCTATACAGTAGGATTACGTATTTACCCTCTTTGCTATACAGTAGGATTACGTATTTACCCTCTATAAGGCAGTAGGATTACGTATTTACCCTCTTTGCTATGCAGTAGGATTACGTATTTACCCTCTCTGCTATGCAGTAGGATTACGTATTTACCCTCTTTGCTATGGAGTAGGATTACGTATTTACCCTCTTTGCTATACAGTAGGATTACGTATTTACCCTCTCTGCTATACAGTAGGATTACGTATTTACCCTCTCTGCTATGCAGTAGGATTACGTATTTACCCTCTTTGCTATGGAGTAGGATTACGTATTTACCCTCTTTGCTATGCAGTAGGATTATGTATTTACCCTCTATAAGGCAGTAGGACTACGTATTTACCCTCTATAAGGCAGTAGGATTACGTATTTACCCTCTTTGCTATGCAGTAGGATTACGTATTTACCCTCTTTGCTATGGAGTAGGATTACGTATTTACCCTCTTTGCTATGCAGTAGGATTATGTATTTACCCTCTCTGCTATACAGTAGGATTACGTATTTACCCTCTTTGCTATGGAGTAGGATTACGTATTTACCCTCTTTGCTATGCAGTAGGATTACTTATTTACCCTCTTTGCTATACAGTAGGATTACGTATTTACCCTCTTTGCTATGCAGTAGGATTACGTATTTACCCTCTATAAGGCAGTAGGATTACGTATTTACCCTCTATAAGGCAGTAGGATTACGTATTTACCCTCTTTGCTATGCCGTAGGATTACGTATTTACCCTCTTTAAGGCAGTAGGATTACGTATTTACCCTCTATAAGGCAGTAGGATTACGTATTTACCCTCTATAAGGCAGTAGGATTACGTATTTACCCTCTATAAGGCAGTAGGATTACGTATTTACCCTCTTTGCTATACAGTAGGATTACGTATTTACCCTCTATAAGGCAGTAGGATTACGTATTTACCCTCTCTGCTATGCAGTAGGATTACGTATTTACCCTCTATAAGGCAGTAGGATTACGTATTTACCCTCTTTGCTATACAGTAGGATTACGTATTTACCCTCTATAAGGCAGTAGGATTACGTATTTACCCTCTCTGCTATACAGTGGGATTACGTATTTACCCTCTCTGCTATACAGTAGGATTACGTATTTACCCTCTCTGCTATACAGTAGGATTACGTATTTACCCTCTTTGCTATACAGTAGGATTACGTATTTACCCTCTCTGCTATGCCGTAGGATTACGTATTTACCCTCTCTGCTATACAGTAGGATTACGTATTTACCCTCTATAAGGCAGTAGGATTACGTATTTACCCTCTATAAGGCAGTAGGATTACGTATTTACCCTCTTTGCTATACAGTAGGATTACGTATTTACCCTCTATAAGGCAGTAGGATTACGTATTTACCCTCTTTGCTATGCCGTAGGATTACGTATTTACCCTCTCTGCTATACAGTAGGATTACGTATTTACCCTCTCTGCTATACAGTAGGATTACGTATTTACCCTCTTTGCTATACAGTAGGATTACGTATTTACCCTCTCTGCTATACAGTAGGATTACGTATTTACCCTCTATAAGGCAGTAGGATTACGTATTTACCCTCTATAAGGCAGTAGGATTACGTAGTTACCCTCTTTGCTATACAGTAGGATTACGTATTTACCCTCTATAAGGCAGTAGGATTACGTATTTACCCTCTTTGCTATGCAGTAGGATTACGTATTTACCCTCTCTGCTATGCAGTAGGATTACGTATTTACCCTCTCTGCTATACAGTAGGATTACGTATTTACCCTCTATAAGGCAGTAGGATTACGTATTTACCCTCTTTGCTATGCAGTAGGATTACGTATTTACCCTCTCTGCTATACAGTAGGATTACGTATTTACCCTCTTTGCTATACAGTAGGATTACGTATTTACCCTCTTTGCTATACAGTAGGATTACGTATTTACCCTCTTTGCTATACAGTAGGATTACGTATTTACCCTCTCTGCTATGCCGTAGGATTACGTATTTACCCTCTCTGCTATACAGTAGGATTACGTATTTATCCTCTATAAGGCAGTAGGATTACGTATTTACCCTCTTTGCTATGCAGTAGGATTACGTATTTACCCTCTCTGCTATACAGTAGGATTACGTATTTACCCTCTTTGCTATACAGTAGGATTACGTATTTACCCTCTTTGCTATACAGTAGGATTACGTATTTACCCTCTTTGCTATACAGTAGGATTACGTATTTACCCTCTCTGCTATGCCGTAGGATTACGTATTTACCCTCTCTGCTATACAGTAGGATTACGTATTTACCCTCTATAAGGCAGTAGGATTACGTATTTACCCTCTTTGCTATGCAGTAGGATTACGTATTTACCCTCTCTGCTATACAGTAGGATTACGTATTTACCCTCTCTGCTATACAGTAGGATTACGTATTTACCCTCTATAAGACAGTAGGATTACGTATTTACCCTCTTTGCTATACAGTAGGATTACGTATTTACCCTCTCTGCTATGCAGTAGGATTACGTATTTACCCTCTATAAGGCAGTAGGATTACGTATTTACCCTCTATAAGGCAGTAGGATTACGTATTTACCCTCTATAAGGCAGTAGGATTACGTATTTACCCTCTCTGCTATACAGTAGGATTACGTATTTACCCTCTCTGCTATGCAGTAGGATTACGTATTTACCCTCTTTGCTATACAGTAGGATTACGTATTTACCCTCTATAAGGCAGTATGATTACGTATTTACCCTCTATAAGGCAGTAGGATTACGTATTTACCCTCTCTGCTATACAGTAGGATTACGTATTTACCCTCTATAAGGCAGTAGGATTATGGCTTTACCCTCTTTGCTATGCAGTAGGATTACGTATTTACCCTCTCTGCTATATAGTAGGATTACGGCTTTACCCTCTATAAGGCAGTAGGATTACGTATTTACCCTCTCTGCTATACAGTAGGATTACGTATTTACCCTCGTTGCTATACAGTAGGATTACGTATTTACCCTCTATAAGGCAGTAGGATTACGTATTTACCCTCTCTGCTATACAGTAGGATTACGTATTTACCCTCTCTGCTATGCAGTAGGATTACGTATTTACCCTCTTTGCTTAACAGTAGGATTACGTATTTACCCTCTATAAGGCAGTAGGATTACGTATTTACCCTCTCTGCTATACAGTAGGATTACGTATTTACCCTCTATAAGGCAGTAGGATTACGTATTTACCCTCTCTGCTATACAGTAGGATTACGTATTTACCCTCTCTGCTATATAGTAGGATTACGGCTTTACCCTCTATAAGGCAGTAGGATTACGTATTTACCCTCTCTGCTATACAGTAGGATTACGTATTTACCCTTTTTGCTATACAGTAGGATTACGTATTTACCCTCTATAAGGCAGTAGGATTACGTATTTACCCTCTCTGCTATACAGTAGGATTACGTATTTACCCTCTCTGCTATACAGTAGGATTACGTATTTACCCTCTCTGCTATACAGTAGGATTACGTATTTACCCTCTTTGCTATACAGTAGGATTACGTATTTACCCTCTCTGCTATACAGTAGGATTACGTATTTACCCTCTCTGCTATACAGTAGGATTACGTATTTACCCTCTCTGCTATACAGTAGGATTACGTATTTACCCTCTTTGCTATACAGTAGGATTACGTATTTACACTCTCTGCTATACAGTAGGATTACGTATTTACCCTCTCTGCTATGCAGTAGGATTACGTATTTACCCTCTCTGCTATACAGTAGGATTACGTATTTACCCTCTCTGCTATACAGTAGGATTACGTATTTACCCTCTCTGCTATACAGTAGGATTACGTATTTACCCTCTATAAGGCAGTAGGATTACGTATTTACCCTCTCTGCTATACAGTAGGATTACGTATTTACCCTCTCTGCTATACAGTAGGATTACGTATTTACCCTCTATAAGGCAGTAGGATTACGTATTTACCCTCTCTGCTATACAGTAGGATTACGTATTTACCCTCTCTGCTATATAGTAGGATTACGGCTTTACCCTCTATAAGGCAGTAGGATTACGTATTTACCCTCTCTGCTATACAGTAGGATTACGTATTTACCCTCTTTGCTATACAGTAGGATTACGTATTTACCCTCTATAAGGCAGTAGGATTACGTATTTACCCTCTCTGCTATACAGTAGGATTACGTATTTACCCTCTCTGCTATACAGTAGGATTACGTATTTACCCTCTCTGCTATACAGTAGGATTACGTATTTACCCTCTTTGCTATACAGTAGGATTACGTATTTACCCTCTCTGCTATACAGTAGGATTACGTATTTACCCTCTCTGCTATACAGTAGGATTACGTATTTACCCTCTCTGCTATACAGTAGGATTACGTATTTACCCTCTTTGCTATACAGTAGGATTACGTATTTACACTCTCTGCTATACAGTAGGATTACGTATTTACCCTCTCTGCTATACAGTAGGATTACGTATTTACCCTCTATAAGGCAGTAGGATTACGTATTTACCCTCTCTGCTATACAGTAGGATTACGTATTTACCCTCTCTGCTATACAGTAGGATTACGTATTTACCCTCTATAAGGCAGTAGGATTACGTATTTACCCTCTCTGCTATGCAGTAGGATTACGTATTTACCCTCTATAAGGCAGTAGGATTACGTATTTACCCTCTTTGCTATGCAGTAGGATTACGTATTTACACTCTCTGCTATACAGTAGGATTACGTATTTACCCTCTCTGCTATGCAGTAGGATTACGTATTTACCCTCTATAAGGCAGTAGGATTACGTATTTACCCTCTTTGCTATACAGTAGGATTACGTATTTACCCTCTTTGCTATGCAGTAGGATTACGTATTTACCCTCTCTGCTATACAGTAGGATTACGTATTTACCCTCTTTGCTATACAGTAGGATTACGTATTTACCCTCTTTGCTATGCAGTAGGATTACGTATTTACCCTCTTTGCTAGGCAGTAGGATTACGTATTTACCCTCTATAAGGCAGTAGGATTACGTATTTACCCTCTTTGCTATGCAGTAGGATTACGGCTTTACCCTCTATAAGGCAGTAGGATTACGTATTTACCCTCTTTGCTATGCAGTAGGATTGCGTATTTACCCTCTCTGCTATGCAGTAGGATTACGGCTTTACCCTCTATAAGGCAGTAGGATTACGTATTTACCCTCTTTGCTAGGCAGTAGGATTACGTATTTACCCTCTATAAGGCAGTAGGATTACGTATTTACCCTCTTTGCTATGCAGTAGGATTACGGCTTTACCCTCTATAAGGCAGTAGGATTACGTATTTACCCTCTTTGCTATGCAGTAGGATTGCGTATTTACCCTCTCTGCTATGCAGTAGGATTACGGCTTTACCCTCTATAAGGCAGTAGGATTACGTATTTACCCTCTCTGCTATGCAGTAGGATTACGTATTTACCCTCTATAAGGCAGTAGGATTACGTATTTACCCTCTCTGCTATGCAGTAGGATTACGTATTTACCCTCTTTGCTATGCAGTAGGATTACGGCTTTACCCTCTATAAGGCAGTAGGATTACGTATTTACCCTCTTTGCTATGCAGTAGGATTGCGTATTTACCCTCTCTGCTATGCAGTAGGATTACGGCTTTACCCTCTATAAGGCAGTAGGATTACGTATTTACCCTATCTGCTATGCAGTAGGATTACGTATTTACCCTCTATAAGGCAGTAGGATTACGTATTTACCCTCTTTGCTATACAGTAGGATTACGTATTTACCCTCTCTGCTATACAGTAGGATTACGTATTTACCCTCTCTGCTATACAGTAGGATTACGTATTTACCCTCTCTGCTATACAGTAGGATTACGTATTTACCCTCTCTGCTATGCAGTAGGATTACGTATTTACCCTCTCTGCTATACAGTAGGATTACGTATTTACCCTCTATAAGGCAGTAGGATTACGTATTTACCCTCTATAAGGCAGTAGGATTACGTATTTACCCTCTATAAGGCAGTAGGATTACGTATTTACCCTCTTTGCTATACAGTAGGATTACGTATTTACCCTCTCTGCTATACAGTAGGATTACGTATTTACCCTCTCTGCTATACAGTAGGATTACGTATTTACCCTCTCTGCTATACAGTAGGATTACGTATTTACACTCTCTGCTATACAGTAGGATTACGTATTTACCCTCTATAAGGCAGTAGGATTACGTATTTACCCTCTTTGCTATACAGTAGGATTACGTATTTACCCTCTCTGCTATACAGTAGGATTACGTATTTACCCTCTCTGCTATACAGTAGGATTACGTATTTACCCTCTCTGCTATGCAGTAGGATTACGTATTTACCCTCTCTGCTATACAGTAGGATTACGTATTTACCCTCTATAAGGCAGTAGGATTACGTATTTACCCTCTCTGCTATGCCGTAGGATTACGTATTTACCCTCTATAAGGCAGTAGGATTACGTATTTACCCTCTCTGCTATACAGTAGGATTACGTATTTACCCTCTTTGCTATGCAGTAGGATTACGTATTTACCCTCTATAAGGCAGTAGGATTACGTATTTACCCTCTCTGCTATGCAGTAGGATTACGTATTTACCCTCTATAAGGCAGTAGGATTACGTATTTACCCTCTCTGCTATGCAGTAGGATTACGTATTTACCCTCTTTGCTATACAGTAGGATTACGTATCTACCCTCTCTGCTATACAGTAGGATTACGTATTTACCCTCTATAAGGCAGTAGGATTACGTATTTACCCTCTATAAGGCAGTAGGATTACGTATTTACCCTCTCTGCTATGCAGTAGGATTACGTATTTACCCTCTCTGCTATGCAGTAGGATTACGTATTTACCCTCTATAAGGCAGTAGGATTACGTATTTACCCTCTCTGCTATGCAGTAGGATTACGTATTTACCCTCTCTGCTATACAGTAGGATTACGTATTTACCCTCTCTGCTATGCAGTAGGATTACGTATTTACCCTCTCTGCTATACAGTAGGATTACGTATTTACCCTCTATAAGGCAGTAGGATTACGTATTTACCCTCTCTGCTATGCAGTAGGATTACGTATTTACCCTCTTTGCTATACAGTAGGATTACGTATCTACCCTCTCTGCTATACAGTAGGATTACGTATTTACCCTCTATAAGGCAGTAGGATTACGTATTTACCCTCTCTGCTATGCCGTAGGATTACGTATTTACCCTCTTTGCTATGCAGTAGGATTACGTATTTACCCTCTATAAGGCAGTAGGATTACGTATTTACCCTCTCTGCTATACAGTAGGATTACGTATTTACCCTCTATAAGGCAGTAGGATTACGTATTTACCCTCTCTGCTATACAGTAGGATTACGTATTTACCCTCTTTGCTATGCAGTAGGATTACGTATTTACCCTCTCTGCTATACAGTAGGATTACGTATTTACCCTCTCTGCTATGCAGTAGGATTACGTATTTACCCTCTATAAGGCAGTAGGATTACGTATTTACCCTCTCTGCTATACAGTAGGATTACGTATTTACCCTCTATAAGGCAGTAGGATTACGTATTTACCCTCTCTGCTATACAGTAGGATTACGTATTTACCCTCTTTGCTATGCAGTAGGATTACGTATTTACCCTCTCTGCTATACAGTAGGATTACGTATTTACCCTCTCTGCTATACAGTAGGATTACGTATTTACCCTCTATAATGCAGTAGGATTACGTATTTACCCTCTCTGCTATACAGTAGGATTACGTATTTACCCTCTATAAGGCAGTAGGATTACGTATTTACCCTCTTTGCTATGGAGTAGGATTACGTATTTACCCTCTATAAGGCAGTAGGATTACGTATTTACCCTCTCTGCTATACAGTAGGATTACCTATTTACACTCTCTGCTATGCAGTAGGATTACGTATTTACCCTCTCTGCTATACAGTAGGATTACGTATTTACCCTCTATAAGGCAGTAGGATTACGTATTTACCCTCTCTGCTATGCAGTAGGATTACGTATTTACCCTCTATAAGGCAGTAGGATTACGTATTTACCCTCTCTGCTATACAGTAGGATTACGTATTTACCCTCTATAAGGCAGTAGGATTACGTATTTACCCTCTCTGCTATACAGTAGGATTACGTATTTACCCTCTCTGCTATACAGTAGGATTACGTATTTACCCTCTTTGCTATGCAGTAGGATTACGTATTTACCCTCTCTGCTATACAGTAGGATTACGTATTTACCCTCTCTGCTATACAGTAGGATTACGTATTTACCCTCTTTGCTATACAGTAGGATTACGTATTTACCCTCTTTGCTATGCAGTAGGATTACGTAATTACCCTCTCTGCTATACAGTAGGATTACGTATTTACCCTCTTTGCTATACAGTAGGATTACGTATTTACCCTCTATAAGGCAGTAGGATTACGTATTTACCCTCTCTGCTATACAGTAGGATTACGTATTTACCCTCTCTGCTATACAGTAGGATTACGTATTTACCCTCTATAAGGCAGTAGGATTACGTATTTACCCTCTCTGCTATACAGTAGGATTACGTATTTACACTCTCTGCTATGCAGTAGGATTACGTATTTACCCTCTCTGCTATACAGTAGGATTACGTATTTACCCTCTCTGCTATACAGTAGGATTACGTATTTACCCTCTATAAGGCAGTAGGATTACGTATTTACCCTCTCTGCTATACAGTAGGATTACGTATTTACACTCTCTGCTATGCAGTAGGATTACGTATTTACCCTCTCTGCTATACAGTAGGATTACGTATTTACCCTCTCTGCTATACAGTAGGATTACGTATTTACCCTCTATAAGGCAGTAGGATTACGTATTTACCCTCTCTGCTATACAGTAGGATTACGTATTTACCCTCTCTGCTATACAGTAGGATTACGTATTTACCCTCTCTGCTATGCCGTAGGATTACGTATTTACCCTCTCTGCTATACAGTAGGATTACGTATTTACCCTCTCTGCTATGCCGTAGGATTACGTATTTACCCTCTCTGCTATACAGTAGGATTACGTATTTACCCTCTTTGCTATGCAGTAGGATTACGTATTTACCCTCTCTGCTATACAGTAGGATTACGTATTTACCCTCTCTGCTATGCAGTAGGATTACGTATTTACCCTCTTTGCTATACAGTAGGATTACGTATTTACCCTCTCTGCTATGCAGTAGGATTACGTATTTACCCTCTATAAGGCAGTAGGATTACGTATTTACCCTCTCTGCTATGCCGTAGGATTACGTATTTACACTCTCTGCTATGCAGTAGGATTACGTATTTACCCTCTCTGCTATGCAGTAGGATTACGTATTTACCCTCTATAAGGCAGTAGGATTACGTATTTACCCTCTCTGCTATACAGTAGGATTACGTATTTACCCTCTATAAGGCAGTAGGATTACGTATTTACCCTCTCTGCTATACAGTAGGATTACGTATTTACCCTCTATAAGGCAGTAGGATTACGTATTTACCCTCTTTGTTATACCGTAGGATTACGTATTTACCCTCTATAAGGCAGTAGGATTACGTATTTACCCTCTTTGCTATGCAGTAGGATTATGTATTTACCCTCTATAAGGCAGTAGGATTACGTATTTACCCTCTCTGCTATACAGTAGGATTACGTATTTACCCTCTATAAGGCAGTAGGATTACGTATTTACCCTCTCTGCTATACAGTAGGATTACGTATTTACCCTCTATAAGGCAGTAGGATTACGTATTTACCCTCTCTGCTATACAGTAGGATTACGTATTTACCCTCTATAAGGCAGTAGGATTACGTATTTACCCTCTCTGCTATACAGTAGGATTACGTATTTACCCTCTATAAGGCAGTAGGATTACGTATTTACCCTCTCTGCTATACAGTAGGATTACGTATTTACCCTCTCTGCTATACAGTAGGATTACGTATTTACCCTCTCTGCTATACCGTAGGATTACGTATTTACCCTCTATAAGGCAGTAGGATTACGTATTTACCCTCTTTGCTATACAGTAGGATTACGTATTTACCCTCTATAAGGCAGTAGGATTACGTATTTACCCTCTCTGCTATGCCGTAGGATTACGTATTTACCCTCTATAAGGCAGTAGGATTACGTATTTACCCTCTCTGCTATGCCGTAGGATTACGTATTTACCCTCTATAAGGCAGTAGGATTACGTATTTACCCTCTCTGCTATACAGTAGGATTACGTATTTACCCTCTATAAGGCAGTAGGATTACGTATTTACCCTCTCTGCTATGCCGTAGGATTACGTATTTACCCTCTATAAGGCAGTAGGATTACGTATTTACCCTCTATAAGGCAGTAGGATTACGTATTTACCCTCTATAAGGCAGTAGGATTACGTATTTACCCTCTTTGCTATACAGTAGGATTACGTATTTACCCTCTTTGCTATGCAGTAGGATTACGTATTTACCCTCTCTGCTATACAGTAGGATTACGTATTTACCCTCTTTGCTATACAGTAGGATTACGGATTTACCCTCTATAAGGCAGTAGGATTACGTATTTACCCTCTCTGCTATACAGTAGGATTACGTATTTACCCTCTCTGCTATACAGTAGGATTACGTATTTACCCTCTATAAGGCAGTAGGATTACGTATTTACCCTCTCTGCTATGCCGTAGGATTACGTATTTACCCTCTATAAGGCAGTAGGATTACGTATTTACCCTCTCTGCTATACAGTAGGATTACGTATTTACCCTCTATAAGGCAGTAGGATTACGTATTTACCCTCTCTGCTATGCCGTAGGATTACGTATTTACCCTCTCTGCTATACAGTAGGATTACGTATTTACCCTCTATAAGGCAGTAGGATTACGTATTTACCCTCTCTGCTATACAGTAGGATTACGTATTTACCCTCTATAAGGCAGTAGGATTACGTATTTACCCTCTTTGCTATACAGTAGGATTACGTATTTACCCTCTCTGCTATACAGTAGGATTACGTATTTACCCTCTATAAGGCAGTAGGATTACGTATTTACCCTCTCTGCTATACAGTAGGATTACGTATTTACCCTCTATAAGGCAGTAGGATTACGTATTTACCCTCTATAAGGCAGTAGGATTACGTATTTACCCTCTTTGCTATACAGTAGGATTACGTATTTACCCTCTTTGCTATGCAGTAGGATTACGTATTTACCCTCTCTGCTATACAGTAGGATTACGTATTTACCCTCTTTGCTATACAGTAGGATTACGGATTTACCCTCTATAAGGCAGTAGGATTACGTATTTACCCTCTCTGCTATACAGTAGGATTACGTATTTACCCTCTATAAGGCAGTAGGATTACGTATTTACCCTCTCTGCTATGCCGTAGGATTACGTATTTACCCTCTATAAGGCAGTAGGATTACGTATTTACCCTCTCTGCTATACAGTAGGATTACGTATTTACACTCTCTGCTATACAGTAGGATTACGTATTTACCCTCTTTGCTATACAGTAGGATTACGTATTTACCCTCTTTGCTATGCAGTAGGATTACGTATTTACCCTCTCTGCTATACAGTAGGATTACGTATTTACCCTCTTTGCTATACAGTAGGATTACGGATTTACCCTCTATAAGGCAGTAGGATTACGTATTTACCCTCTTTGCTATGCAGTAGGATTACGTATTTACCCTCTATAAGGCAGTAGGATTACGTATTTACCCTCTCTGCTATACAGTAGGATTACGTATTTACCCTCTATAAGGCAGTAGGATTACGTATTTACCCTCTTTGCTATGCAGTAGGATTACGTATTTACCCTCTATAAGGCAGTAGGATTACGGATTTACCCTCTCTGCTATGCAGTAGGATTACGTATTTACCCTCTATAAGGCAGTAGGATTACGTATTTACCCTCTTTGCTATGCAGTAGGATTACGTATTTACCCTCTTTGCTATACAGTAGGATTACGTATTTACCCTCTCTGCTATACAGTAGGATTACGTATTTACCCTCTCTGCTATGCCGTAGGATTACGTATTTACCCTCTTTGCTATACAGTAGGATTACGTATTTACCCTCTATAAGGCAGTAGGATTACGTATTTACCCTCTTTGCTATGCCGTAGGATTACGTATTTACCCTCTATAAGGCAGTAGGATTACGTATTTACCCTCTATAAGGCAGTAGGATTACGTATTTACCCTCTATAAGGCAGTAGGATTACGTATTTACCCTCTATAAGGCAGTATGATTACGTATTTACCCTCTCTGCTATACAGTAGGATTACGTATTTACCCTCTTTGCTATGCAGTAGGATTACGTATTTACCCTCTCTGCTATACAGTAGGATTACGTATTTACCCTCACTGCTATGCAGTAGGATTACGTATTTACCCTCTCTGCTATACAGTAGATTACGTATTTACCCTCTCTGCTATACAGTAGGATTACGTATTTACCCTCTCTGCTATACAGTAGGATTACGTATTTACCCTCTCTGCTATGCCGTAGGATTACGTATTTACCCTCTTTGCTATACAGTAGGATTACGTATTTACCCTCTCTGCTATACAGTAGGATTACGTATTTACCCTCTCTGCTATGCAGTAGGATTACGTATTTACCCTCTATAAGGCAGTAGGATTACGTATTTACCCTCTCTGCTATACAGTAGGATTACGTATTTACCCTCTATAAGGCAGTAGGATTACGTATTTACCCTCTTTGCTATGCAGTAGGATTACGTATTTACCCTCTATAAGGCAGTAGGATTACGTATTTACCCTCTTTGCTATACAGTAGGATTACGTATTTACCCTCTCTGCTATGCCGTAGGATTACGTATTTACCCTCTATAAGGCAGTAGGATTACGTATTTACCCTCTCTGCTATGCCGTAGGATTACGTATTTACCCTCTTTGCTATACAGTAGGATTACGTATTTACCCTCTCTGCTATACAGTAGGATTACGTATTTACCCTCTCTGCTATACAGTAGGATTACGTATTTACCCTCTATAAGGCAGTAGGATTACGTATTTACACTCTCTGCTATGCAGTAGGATTACGTATTTACCCTCTCTGCTATACAGTAGGATTACGTATTTACCCTCTCTGCTATACAGTAGGATTACGTATTTACCCTCTCTGCTATGCAGTAGGATTACGTATTTACCCTCTATAAGGCAGTAGGATTACGTATTTAACCTCTCTGCTATACAGTAGGATTACGTATTTACCCTCTCTGCTATGCAGTAGGATTACGTATTTACCCTCTCTGCTATGCAGTAGGATTACGTATTTACCCTCTTTGCTATACAGTAGGATTACGTATTTACCCTCTCTGCTATACAGTAGGATTACGTATTTACCCTCTCTGCTATGCAGTAGGATTACGTATTTACCCTCTCTGCTATACAGTAGGATTACGTATTTACCCTCTCTGCTATGGAGTAGGATTACGTATTTACCCTCTATAAGGCAGTAGGATTACGTATTTACCCTCTCTGCTATACAGTAGGATTACGTATTTACCCTCTATAAGGCAGTAGGATTACGTATTTACCCTCTCTGCTATGCCGTAGGATTACGTATTTACCCTCTATAAGGCAGTAGGATTACGTATTTACCCTCTTTGCTATACAGTAGGATTACGTATTTACCCTCTTTGCTATGCAGTAGGATTACGTATTTACCCTCTCTGCTATACAGTAGGATTACGTATTTACCCTCTTTGCTATACAGTAGGATTACGGATTTACCCTCTATAAGGCAGTAGGATTACGTATTTACCCTCTTTGCTATGCAGTAGGATTACGTATTTACCCTCTATAAGGCAGTAGGATTACGTATTTACCCTCTCTGCTATACAGTAGGATTACGTATTTACCCTCTATAAGGCAGTAGGATTACGTATTTACCCTCTTTGCTATGCAGTAGGATTACGTATTTACCCTCTATAAGGCAGTAGGATTACGGATTTACCCTCTCTGCTATGCAGTAGGATTACGTATTTACCCTCTATAAGGCAGTAGGATTACGTATTTACCCTCTTTGCTATGCAGTAGGATTACGTATTTACCCTCTTTGCTATACAGTAGGATTACGTATTTACCCTCTCTGCTATACAGTAGGATTACGTATTTACCCTCTATAAGGCAGTAGGATTACGTATTTACCCTCTCTGCTATGCCGTAGGATTACGTATTTACCCTCTTTGCTATACAGTAGGATTACGTATTTACCCTCTCTGCTATACAGTAGGATTACGTATTTACCCTCTATAAGGCAGTAGGATTACGTATTTACCCTCTCTGCTATACAGTAGGATTACGTATTTACCCTCTATAAGGCAGTAGGATTACGTATTTACCCTCTATAAGGCAGTAGGATTACGTATTTACCCTCTCTGCTATACAGTAGGATTACGTATTTACCCTCTATAAGGCAGTAGGATTACGTATTTACCCTCTTTGCTATACAGTAGGATTACGTATTTACCCTCTTTGCTATACCGTAGGATTACGTATTTACCCTCTATAAGGCAGTATGATTACGTATTTACCCTCTATAAGGCAGTAGGATTACGTATTTACCCTCTCTGCTATGCCGTAGGATTACGTATTTACCCTCTTTGCTATACAGTAGGATTACGTATTTACCCTCTATAAGGCAGTAGGATTACGTATTTACCCTCTTTGCTATGCCGTAGGATTACGTATTTACCCTCTATAAGGCAGTAGGATTACGTATTTACCCTCTATAAGGCAGTAGGATTACGTATTTACCCTCTATAAGGCAGTAGGATTACGTATTTACCCTCTCTGCTATGCCGTAGGATTACGTATTTACCCTCTATAAGGCAGTAGGATTACGTATTTACCCTCTCTGCTATACAGTAGGATTACGTATTTACCCTCTATAAGGCAGTAGGATTACGTATTTACCCTCTATAAGGCAGTAGGATTACGTATTTACCCTCTCTGCTATGCCGTAGGATTACGTATTTACCCTCTATAAGGCAGTAGGATTACGTATTTACCCTCTCTGCTATACAGTAGGATTACGTATTTACCCTCTATAAGGCAGTAGGATTACGTATTTACCCTCTATAAGGCAGTAGGATTACGTATTTACCCTCTCTGCTATGCCGTAGGATTACGTATTTACCCTCTATAAGGCAGTAGGATTACGTATTTACCCTCTTTGCTATACAGTAGGATTACGTATTTACCCTCTTTGCTATGCAGTAGGATTACGTATTTACCCTCTCTGCTATACAGTAGGATTACGTATTTACCCTCTTTGCTATACAGTAGGATTACGGATTTACCCTCTATAAGGCAGTAGGATTACGTATTTACCCTCTCTGCTATACAGTAGGATTACGTATTTACCCTCTATAAGGCAGTAGGATTACGTATTTACCCTCTCTGCTATGCCGTAGGATTACGTATTTACCCTCTATAAGGCAGTAGGATTACGTATTTACCCTCTCTGCTATACAGTAGGATTACGTATTTACCCTCTATAAGGCAGTAGGATTACGTATTTACCCTCTCTGCTATGCCGTAGGATTACGTATTTACCCTCTATAAGGCAGTAGGATTACGTATTTACCCTCTTTGCTATACAGTAGGATTACGTATTTACCCTCTTTGCTATGCCGTAGGATTACGTATTTACCCTCTATAAGGCAGTAGGATTACGTATTTACCCTCTCTGCTATGCCGTAGGATTACGTATTTACCCTCTTTGCTATACAGTAGGATTACGTATTTACCCTCTCTGCTATACAGTAGGATTACGTATTTACCCTCTCTGCTATACAGTAGGATTACGTATTTACCCTCTATAAGGCAGTAGGATTACGTATTTACACTCTCTGCTATGCAGTAGGATTACGTATTTACCCTCTCTGCTATACAGTAGGATTACGTATTTACCCTCTCTGCTATACAGTAGGATTACGTATTTACCCTCTCTGCTATGCAGTAGGATTACGTATTTACCCTCTATAAGGCAGTAGGATTACGTATTTAACCTCTCTGCTATACAGTAGGATTACGTATTTACCCTCTCTGCTATGCAGTAGGATTACGTATTTACCCTCTCTGCTATGCAGTAGGATTACGTATTTACCCTCTTTGCTATACAGTAGGATTACGTATTTACCCTCTCTGCTATACAGTAGGATTACGTATTTACCCTCTCTGCTATGCAGTAGGATTACGTATTTACCCTCTCTGCTATACAGTAGGATTACGTATTTACCCTCTCTGCTATGGAGTAGGATTACGTATTTACCCTCTTTGCTATACAGTAGGATTACGTATTTACCCTCTATAAGGCAGTAGGATTACGTATTTACCCTCTCTGCTATACAGTAGGATTACGTATTTACCCTCTATAAGGCAGTAGGATTACGTATTTACCCTCTCTGCTATGCCGTAGGATTACGTATTTACCCTCTATAAGGCAGTAGGATTACGTATTTACCCTCTTTGCTATACAGTAGGATTACGTATTTACCCTCTTTGCTATGCAGTAGGATTACGTATTTACCCTCTCTGCTATACAGTAGGATTACGTATTTACCCTCTTTGCTATACAGTAGGATTACGGATTTACCCTCTATAAGGCAGTAGGATTACGTATTTACCCTCTTTGCTATGCAGTAGGATTACGTATTTACCCTCTATAAGGCAGTAGGATTACGTATTTACCCTCTCTGCTATACAGTAGGATTACGTATTTACCCTCTATAAGGCAGTAGGATTACGTATTTACCCTCTTTGCTATGCAGTAGGATTACGTATTTACCCTCTATAAGGCAGTAGGATTACGGATTTACCCTCTCTGCTATGCAGTAGGATTACGTATTTACCCTCTATAAGGCAGTAGGATTACGTATTTACCCTCTTTGCTATGCAGTAGGATTACGTATTTACCCTCTTTGCTATACAGTAGGATTACGTATTTACCCTCTCTGCTATACAGTAGGATTACGTATTTACCCTCTCTGCTATGCCGTAGGATTACGTATTTACCCTCTTTGCTATACAGTAGGATTACGTATTTACCCTCTATAAGGCAGTAGGATTACGTATTTACCCTCTTTGCTATGCCGTAGGATTACGTATTTACCCTCTCTGCTATGCCGTAGGATTACGTATTTACCCTCTATAAGGCAGTAGGATTACGTATTTACCCTCTCTGCTATACAGTAGGATTACGTATTTACCCTCTATAAGGCAGTAGGATTACGTATTTACCCTCTCTGCTATGCCGTAGGATTACGTATTTACCCTCTATAAGGCAGTAGGATTACGTATTTACCCTCTTTGCTATACAGTAGGATTACGTATTTACCCTCTTTGCTATGCAGTAGGATTACGTATTTACCCTCTCTGCTATACAGTAGGATTACGTATTTACCCTCTTTGCTATACAGTAGGATTACGGATTTACCCTCTATAAGGCAGTAGGATTACGTATTTACCCTCTTTGCTATGCAGTAGGATTACGTATTTACCCTCTATAAGGCAGTAGGATTACGTATTTACCCTCTCTGCTATACAGTAGGATTACGTATTTACCCTCTATAAGGCAGTAGGATTACGTATTTACCCTCTTTGCTATGCAGTGGGATTACGTATTTACCCTCTATAAGGCAGTAGGATTACGGATTTACCCTCTCTGCTATGCAGTAGGATTACGTATTTACCCTCTATAAGGCAGTAGGATTACGTATTTACCCTCTTTGCTATGCAGTAGGATTACGTATTTACCCTCTTTGCTATACAGTAGGATTACGTATTTACCCTCTCTGCTATACAGTAGGATTACGTATTTACCCTCTCTGCTATGCCGTAGGATTACGTATTTACCCTCTTTGCTATACAGTAGGATTACGTATTTACCCTCTATAAGGCAGTAGGATTACGTATTTACCCTCTTTGCTATGCCGTAGGATTACGTATTTACCCTCTATAAGGCAGTAGGATTACGTATTTACCCTCTATAAGGCAGTAGGATTACGTATTTACCCTCTATAAGGCAGTAGGATTACGTATTTACCCTCTATAAGGCAGTATGATTACGTATTTACCCTCTCTGCTATACAGTAGGATTACGTATTTACCCTCTTTGCTATGCAGTAGGATTACGTATTTACCCTCTCTGCTATACAGTAGGATTACGTATTTACCCTCACTGCTATGCAGTAGGATTACGTATTTACCCTCTCTGCTATACAGTAGATTACGTATTTACCCTCTCTGCTATACAGTAGGATTACGTATTTACCCTCTCTGCTATACAGTAGGATTACGTATTTACCCTCTCTGCTATGCCGTAGGATTACGTATTTACCCTCTTTGCTATACAGTAGGATTACGTATTTACCCTCTATAAGGCAGTAGGATTACGTATTTACCCTCTCTGCTATACAGTAGGATTACGTATTTACCCTCTCTGCTATGCAGTAGGATTACGTATTTACCCTCTATAAGGCAGTAGGATTACGTATTTACCCTCTCTGCTATGCAGTAGGATTACGTATTTACCCTCTATAAGGCAGTAGGATTACGTATTTACCCTCTCTGCTATACAGTAGGATTACGTATTTACCCTCTATAAGGCAGTAGGATTACGTATTTACCCTCTTTGCTATGCAGTAGGATTACGTATTTACCCTCTATAAGGCAGTAGGATTACGTATTTACCCTCTTTGCTATACAGTAGGATTACGTATTTACCCTCTCTGCTATGCCGTAGGATTACGTATTTACCCTCTATAAGGCAGTAGGATTACGTATTTACCCTCTCTGCTATGCCGTAGGATTACGTATTTACCCTCTTTGCTATACAGTAGGATTACGTATTTACCCTCTCTGCTATACAGTAGGATTACGTATTTACCCTCTCTGCTATACAGTAGGATTACGTATTTACCCTCTATAAGGCAGTAGGATTACGTATTTACACTCTCTGCTATGCAGTAGGATTACGTATTTACCCTCTCTGCTATACAGTAGGATTACGTATTTACCCTCTCTGCTATACAGTAGGATTACGTATTTACCCTCTCTGCTATGCAGTAGGATTACGTATTTACCCTCTATAAGGCAGTAGGATTACGTATTTAACCTCTCTGCTATACAGTAGGATTACGTATTTACCCTCTCTGCTATGCAGTAGGATTACGTATTTACCCTCTCTGCTATGCAGTAGGATTACGTATTTACCCTCTTTGCTATACAGTAGGATTACGTATTTACCCTCTCTGCTATACAGTAGGATTACGTATTTACCCTCTCTGCTATGCAGTAGGATTACGTATTTATCCTCTCTGCTATACAGTAGGATTACGTATTTACCCTCTCTGCTATGGAGTAGGATTACGTATTTACCCTCTATAAGGCAGTAGGATTACGTATTTACCCTCTCTGCTATACAGTAGGATTACGTATTTACCCTCTATAAGGCAGTAGGATTACGTATTTACCCTCTCTGCTATGCCGTAGGATTACGTATTTACCCTCTATAAGGCAGTAGGATTACGTATTTACCCTCTTTGCTATACAGTAGGATTACGTATTTACCCTCTTTGCTATGCAGTAGGATTACGTATTTACCCTCTCTGCTATACAGTAGGATTACGTATTTACCCTCTTTGCTATACAGTAGGATTACGGATTTACCCTCTATAAGGCAGTAGGATTACGTATTTACCCTCTTTGCTATGCAGTAGGATTACGTATTTACCCTCTATAAGGCAGTAGGATTACGTATTTACCCTCTCTGCTATACAGTAGGATTACGTATTTACCCTCTATAAGGCAGTAGGATTACGTATTTACCCTCTTTGCTATGCAGTAGGATTACGTATTTACCCTCTATAAGGCAGTAGGATTACGGATTTACCCTCTCTGCTATGCAGTAGGATTACGTATTTACCCTCTATAAGGCAGTAGGATTACGTATTTACCCTCTTTGCTATGCAGTAGGATTACGTATTTACCCTCTTTGCTATACAGTAGGATTACGTATTTACCCTCTCTGCTATACAGTAGGATTACGTATTTACCCTCTCTGCTATGCCGTAGGATTACGTATTTACCCTCTTTGCTATACAGTAGGATTACGTATTTACCCTCTATAAGGCAGTAGGATTACGTATTTACCCTCTTTGCTATGCCGTAGGATTACGTATTTACCCTCTATAAGGCAGTAGGATTACGTATTTACCCTCTATAAGGCAGTTTGATTACGTATTTACCCTCTATAAGGCAGTAGGATTACGTATTTACCCTCTATAAGGCAGTAGGATTACGTATTTACCCTCTATAAGGCAGTATGATTACGTATTTACCCTCTCTGCTATACAGTAGGATTACGTATTTACCCTCTCTGCTATACAGTAGGATTACGTATTTACCCTCTCTGCTATGCCGTAGGATTACGTATTTACCCTCTTTGCTATACAGTAGGATTACGTATTTACCCTCTCTGCTATACAGTAGGATTACGTATTTACCCTCTCTGCTATGCAGTAGGATTACGTATTTACCCTCTCTGCTATGCAGTAGGATTACGTATTTACCCTCTATAAGGCAGTAGGATTACGTATTTACCCTCTCTGCTATACAGTAGGATTACGTATTTACCCTCTATAAGGCAGTAGGATTACGTATTTACCCTCTTTGCTATGCAGTAGGATTACGTATTTACCCTCTATAAGGCAGTAGGATTACGTATTTACCCTCTATAAGGCAGTAGGATTACGTATTTACCCTCTATAAGGCAGTAGGATTACGTATTTACCCTCTATAAGGCAGTAGGATTACGTATTTACCCTCTATAAGGCAGTAGGATTACGTATTTACACTCTCTGCTATGCAGTAGGATTACGTATTTACCCTCTCTGCTATACAGTAGATTACGTATTTACCCTCTCTGCTATACAGTAGGATTACGTATTTACCCTCTCTGCTATACAGTAGGATTACGTATTTACCCTCTCTGCTATGCCGTAGGATTACGTATTTACCCTCTTTGCTATACAGTAGGATTACGTATTTACCCTCTCTGCTATACAGTAGGATTACGTATTTACCCTCTCTGCTATGCAGTAGGATTACGTATTTACCCTCTCTGCTATGCAGTAGGATTACGTATTTACCCTCTATAAGGCAGTAGGATTACGTATTTACCCTCTCTGCTATACAGTAGGATTACGTATTTACCCTCTATAAGGCAGTAGGATTACGTATTTACCCTCTTTGCTATGCAGTAGGATTACGTATTTACCCTCTATAAGGCAGTAGGATTACGTATTTACCCTCTTTGCTATACAGTAGGATTACGTATTTACCCTCTCTGCTATGCCGTAGGATTACGTATTTACCCTCTATAAGGCAGTAGGATTACGTATTTACCCTCTCTGCTATGCCGTAGGATTACGTATTTACCCTCTTTGCTATACAGTAGGATTACGTATTTACCCTCTCTGCTATACAGTAGGATTACGTATTTACCCTCTCTGCTATACAGTAGGATTACGTATTTACCCTCTCTGCTATGCAGTAGGATTACGTATTTACCCTCTCTGCTATGCAGTAGGATTACGTATTTACACTCTCTGCTATGCAGTAGGATTACGTATTTACCCTCTCTGCTATACAGTAGGATTACGTATTTACCCTCTCTGCTATGCAGTAGGATTACGTATTTACCCTCTATAAGGCAGTAGGATTACGTATTTACCCTCTTTGCTATACAGTAGGATTACGTATTTACCCTCTCTGCTATACAGTAGGATTACGTATTTACCCTCTCTGCTATGCAGTAGGATTACGTATTTACCCTCTATAAGGCAGTAGGATTACGTATTTAACCTCTCTGCTATACAGTAGGATTACGTATTTACCCTCTCTGCTATGCAGTAGGATTACGTATTTACCCTCTCTGCTATGCAGTAGTATTACGTATTTACCCTCTTTGCTATACAGTAGGATTACGTATTTACCCTCTTTGCTATACAGTAGGATTACGTATTTACCCTCTCTGCTATACAGTAGGATTACGTATTTACCCTCTCTGCTATGCAGTAGGATTACGTATTTACCCTCTATAAGGCAGTAGTATTACGTATTTAACCTCTCTGCTATACAGTAGGATTACGTATTTACCCTCTCTGCTATGGAGTAGGATTACGTATTTACCCTCTCTGCTATACAGTAGGATTACGTATTTACCCTCTCTGCTATACAGTAGGATTACGTATTTACCCTCTATAAGGCAGTAGGATTACGTATTTACCCTCTCTGCTATACAGTAGGATTACGTATTTACCCTCTATAAGGCAGTAGGATTACGTATTTAACCTCTCTGCTATACAGTAGGATTACGTATTTACCCTCTCTGCTATGGAGTAGGATTACGTATTTACCCTCTCTGCTATACAGTAGGATTACGTATTTACCCTCTCTGCTATGGAGTAGGATTACGTATTTACCCTCTCTGCTATACAGTAGGATTACGTATTTACCCTCTCTGCTATACAGTAGGATTACGTATTTACCCTCTCTGCTATGGAGTAGGATTACGTATTTACCCTCTCTGCTATACAGTAGGATTACGTATTTACCCTCTCTGCTATGCAGTAGGATTACGTATTTAACCTCTCTGCTATACAGTAGGATTACGTATTTACCCTCTCTGCTATGGAGTAGGATTACGTATTTACCCTCTCTGCTATACAGTAGGATTACGTATTTACCCTCTTTGCTATACAGTAGGATTACGTATTTACCCTCTCTGCTATGGAGTAGGATTACGTATTTAACCTCTCTGCTATACAGTAGGATTACGTATTTACCCTCTTTGCTATGCAGTAGGATTACGTATTTACCCTCTTTGCTATGTAGTAGGATTACGTATTTACTCTCTATAAGGCAGTAGGATTACGTATTTACACTCTTTGCTATACAGTAGGATTACGTATTTACCCTCTCTGCTATACAGTAGGATTACGTATTTACCCTCTCTGCTATACAGTAGGATTACGTATTTACCCTCTATAAGGCAGTAGGATTACGTATTTACCCTCTCTGCTATACAGTAGGATTACGTATTTACCCTCTCTGCTATGGAGTAGGATTACGTATTTACCCTCTCTGCTATACAGTAGGATTACGTATTTACCCTCTCTGCTATACAGTAGGATTACGTATTTACCCTCTATAAGGCAGTAGGATTACGTATTTACCCTCTCTGCTATGCAGTAGGATTACGTATTTACCCTCTCTGCTATACAGTAGGATTACGTATTTACCCTCTCTGCTATGGAGTAGGATTACGTATTTACCCTCTCTGCTATACAGTAGGATTACGTATTTACCCTCTCTGCTATGCAGTAGGATTACGTATTTACACTCTCTGCTATGCAGTAGGATTACGTATTTACCCTCTATAAGGCAGTAGGATTACGTATTTACCCTCTCTGCTATGCAGTAGGATTACGTATTTACCCTCTTTGCTATACAGTAGGATTACGTATTTACCCTCTCTGCTATGCAGTAGGATTACGTATTTACCCTCTTTGCTATGCAGTAGGATTACGTATTTACCCTCTATAAGGCAGTAGGATTACGTATTTACCCTCTCTGCTATACAGTAGGATTACGTATTTACACTCTCTGCTATGCAGTAGGATTACGTATTTACCCTCTCTGCTATACAGTAGGATTACGTATTTACCCTCTCTGCTATGCAGTAGGATTACGTATTTACCCTCTTTGCTATGCAGTAGGATTACGTATTTACCCTCTTTGCTATGCAGTAGGATTACGTATTTACCCTCTATAAGGCAGTAGGATTACGTATTTACCCTCTCTGCTATGCAGTAGGATTACGTATTTACCCTCTTTGCTATGCAGTAGGATTACGTATTTACCCTCTATAAGGCAGTAGGATTACGTATTTACCCTCTCTGCTATGCAGTAGGATTACGTATTTACCCTCTCTGCTATACAGTAGGATTACGTATTTACCCTCTTTGCTATGCAGTAGGATTACGTAATTACCCTCTCTGCTATACAGTAGGATTACGGCTTTACACTCTTTGCTATACAGTAGGATTACGTATTTACCCTCTCTGCTATGCAGTAGGATTACGTATTTACCCTCTTTGCTATGCAGTAGGATTACGTATTTACCCTCTATAAGGCAGTAGGATTACGTATTTACCCTCTCTGCTATACAGTAGGATTACGTATTTACACTCTCTGCTATGCAGTAGGATTACGTATTTACCATCTCTGCTATACAGTAGGATTACGTATTTATACTCTCTGCTATGCAGTAGGATTACGTATTTACCCTCTCTGCTATACAGTAGGATTACGTATTTACCCTCTCTGCTATACAGTAGGATTACGTATTTACCCTCTCTGCTATGCAGTAGGATTACGTATTTACCCTCTTTGCTATACAGTAGGATTACGTATTTACCCTCTCTGCTATACAGTAGGATTACGTATTTACCCTCTTTGCTATGCAGTAGGATTACGTATTTACCCTCTTTGCTATGCAGTAGGATTACGTATTTACCCTCTATAAGGCAGTAGGATTACGTATTTACCCTCTTTGCTATGCAGTAGGATTACGTATTTACCCTCTTTGCTATGCAGTAGGATTACGTATTTACCCTCTTTGCTATGCAGTAGGATTACGTATTTACCCTCTATAAGGCAGTAGGATTACGTATTTACCCTCTCTGCTATGCAGTAGGATTACGTATTTACCCTCTCTGCTATGCAGTAGGATTACGTATTTACCCTCTCTGCTATACAGTAGGATTACGTATTTACCCTCTATTAGGCAGTAGGATTACGTATTTACCCTCTCTGCTATGCAGTAGGATTACGTATTTACCCTCTCTGCTATGCAGTATGATTACGTATTTACCCTCTATAAGGCAGTAGGATTACGTATTTACCCTCTCTGCTATGGAGTAGGATTACGTATTTACCCTCTTTGCTATGGAGTAGGATTACGTATTTACCCTCTCTGCTATGCAGTAGGATTACGTATTTACCCTCTATAAGGCAGTAGGATTACGTATTTACCCTCTCTGCTATGCAGTAGGATTACGTATTTACCCTCTCTGCTATGCAGTAGGATTACGTATTTACCCTCTATAAGGCAGTAGGATTACGTATTTACCCTCTCTGCTATACAGTAGGATTACGTATTTACCCTCTCTGCTATACAGTAGGATTACGTATTTACCCTCTATAAGGCAGTAGGATTACGTATTTACCCTCTCTGCTATACAGTAGGATTACGTATTTACCCTCTATAAGGCAGTAGGATTACGTATTTACCCTCTCTGCTATGCAGTATGATTACGTATTTACCCTCTATAAGGCAGTAGGATTACGTATTTACCCTCTCTGCTATACAGTAGGATTACGTATTTACCCTCTCTGCTATACAGTAGGATTACGTATTTACCCTCTATAAGGCAGTAGGATTACGTATTTACCCTCTCTGCTATACAGTAGGATTACGTATTTACCCTCTATAAGGCAGTAGGATTACGTATTTACCCTCTTTGCTATACAGTAGGATTACGTATTTACCCTCTCTGCTATGCAGTAGGATTACGTATTTACCCTCTCTGCTATACAGTAGGATTACGTATTTACCCTCTATAAGGCAGTAGGATTACGTATTTACCCTCTCTGCTATACAGTAGGATTACGTATTTACCTTCTCTGCTATGCAGTAGGATTACGTATTTACCCTCTCTGCTATACAGTAGGATTACGTATTTACCCTCTATAAGGCAGTAGGATTACGTATTTACCCTCTCTGCTATACAGTAGGATTACGTATTTACCCTCTCTGCTATGCAGTAGGATTACGTATTTACCCTCTCTGCTATACAGTAGGATTACGTATTTACCCTCTATAAGGCAGTAGGATTACGTATTTACCCTCTCTGCTATACAGTAGGATTACGTATTTACCCTCTATAAGGCAGTAGGATTACGTATTTACCCTCTCTGCTATACCGTAGGATTACGTATTTACCCTCTCTGCTATACAGTAGGATTACGTATTTACCCTCTATAAGGCAGTAGGATTACGTATTTACCCTCTCTGCTATACAGTAGGATTACGTATTTACCCTCTTTGCTATACAGTAGGATTACGTATTTACCCTCTCTGCTATGCAGTATGATTACGTATTTACCCTCTCTGCTATACAGTAGGATTACGTATTTACCCTCTATAAGGCAGTAGGATTACGTATTTACCCTCTCTGCTATACAGTAGGATTACGTATTTACCCTCTCTGCTATACAGTAGGATTACGTATTTACCCTCTATAATGCAGTAGGATTACGTATTTACCCTCTCTGCTATACAGTAGGATTACGTATTTACCCTCTCTGCTATGCAGTAGGATTACGTATTTACCCTCTCTGCTATGCAGTAGGATTACGTATTTACCCTCTCTGCTATGGAGTAGGATTACGTATTTACACTCTCTGCTATGCAGTAGGATTACGTATTTACCCTCTTTGCTATACAGTAGGATTACGTATTTACCCTCTCTGCTATGCAGTAGGATTACGTATTTACCCTCTATAAGGCAGTAGGATTACGTATTTACACTCTCTGCTATGCAGTAGGATTACGTATTTACCCTCTCTGCTATGCAGTAGGATTACGTATTTACCCTCTCTGCTATGCAGTAGGATTACGTATTTACCCTCTCTGCTATGCAGTAGGATTACGTATTTACCCTCTATAAGGCAGTAGGATTACGTATTTACCCTCTCTGCTATACAGTAGGATTACGTATTTACCCTCTCTGCTATACAGTAGGATTACGTATTTACCCTCTATAATGCAGTTGGATTACGTATTTACCCTCTTTGCTATACAGTAGGATTACGTATTTACCCTCTCTGCTATGCAGTAGGATTACGTATTTACCCTCTTTGCTATGCAGTAGGATTACGTATTTACCCTCTTTGCTATACAGTAGGATTACGTATTTACCCTCTTTGCTATGGAGTAGGATTACGTATTTACCCTCTCTGCTATACAGTAGGATTACGTATTTACCCTCTATAAGGCAGTAGGATTACGTATTTACCCTCTTTGCTATGCAGTAGGATTACGTATTTACCCTCTTTGCTATGCAGTAGGATTACGTATTTACCCTCTTTGCTATACAGTAGGATTACGTATTTACCCTCTATAAGGCAGTAGGATTACGTATTTACACTCTCTGCTATGCAGTAGGATTACGTATTTACCCTCTCTGCTATACAGTAGGATTACGTATTTACCCTCTCTGCTATACAGTAGGATTACGTATTTACCCTCTTTGCTATGCAGTAGGATTACGTATTTACCCTCTTTGCTATGCAGTAGGATTACGTATTTACCCTCTTTGCTATACAGTAGGATTACGTATTTACCCTCTATAAGGCAGTAGGATTACGTATTTACCCTCTCTGCTATGCAGTAGGATTACGTATTTACCCTCTCTGCTATACAGTAGGATTACGTATTTACCCTCTTTGCTATACAGTAGGATTACGTATTTACCCTCTATAAGGCAGTAGGATTACGTATTTACCCTCTCTGCTATACAGTAGGATTACGTATTTACCCTCTCTGCTATACAGTAGGATTACGTATTTACCCTCTTTGCTATACAGTAGGATTACGTATTTACCCTCTCTGCTATACAGTAGGATTACGTATTTACCCTCTCTGCTATACAGTAGGATTACGTATTTACCCTCTCTGCTATACAGTAGGATTACGTATTTACCCTCTCTGCTATACAGTAGGATTACGTATTTACCCTCTCTGCTATACAGTAGGATTACGTATTTACCCTCTCTGCTATACAGTAGGATTACGTATTTACCCTCTATAAGGCAGTAGGATTACGTATTTACCCTCTCTGCTATACAGTAGGATTACGTATTTACCCTCTCTGCTATACAGTAGGATTACGTATTTACCCTCTCTGCTATACAGTAGGATTACGTATTTACCCTCTTTGCTATACAGTAGGATTACGTATTTACCCTCTCTGCTATACAGTAGGATTACGTATTTACACTCTCTGCTATACAGTAGGATTACGTATTTACCCTCTATAAGGCAGTAGGATTACGTATTTACCCTCTATAAGGCAGTAGGATTACGTATTTACCCTCTATAAGGCAGTAGGATTACGTATTTACCCTCTATAAGGCAGTAGGATTACGGCTTTACCCTCTCTGCTATGCCGTAGGATTACGTATTTACCCTCTATAAGGCAGTAGGATTACGTATTTACCCTCTATAAGGCAGTAGGATTACGGCTTTACCCTCTCTGCTATGCCGTAGGATTACGTATTTACCCTCTCTGCTATACAGTAGGATTACGTATTTACCCTCTTTGCTATACAGTAGGATTACGTATTTACCCTCTTTGCTATACAGTAGGATTACGTATTTACCCTCTTTGCTATACAGTAGGATTACGTATTTACCCTCTTTGCTATGGAGTAGGATTACGTATTTACCCTCTCTGCTATGCAGTAGGATTACGTATTTACCCTCTATAAGGCAGTAGGATTACGTATTTACCCTCTCTGCTATACAGTAGGATTACGTATTTACCCTCTCTGCTATACAGTAGGATTACGTATTTACCCTCTCTGCTATACAGTAGGATTACGTATTTACCCTCTCTGCTATACAGTAGGATTACGTATTTACCCTCTATAAGGCAGTAGGATTACGTATTTACCCTCTCTGCTATACAGTAGGATTACGTATTTACCCTCTTTGCTATACAGTAGGATTACGTATTTACCCTCTCTGCTATGGAGTAGGATTACGTATTTACCCTCTCTGCTATGCAGTAGGATTACGTATTTACCCTCTCTGCTATACAGTAGGATTACGTATTTACCCTCTTTGCTATACAGTAGGATTACGTATTTACCCTCTATAAGGCAGTAGGATTACGTATTTACCCTCTATAAGGCAGTAGGATTACGGCTTTACCCTCTCTGCTATGCAGTAGGATTACGTATTTACCCTCTTTGCTATGCAGTAGGATTACGTATTTACCCTCTTTGCTATGCAGTAGGATTACGTATTTACCCTCTCTGCTATACAGTAGGATTACGTATTTACCCTCTATAAGGCAGTAGGATTACGTATTTACCCTCTTTGCTATGCAGTAGGATTACGTATTTACCCTCTCTGCTATACAGTAGGATTACGTATTTACCCTCTATAAGGCAGTAGGATTACGTATTTACCCTCTCTGCTATACAGTAGGATTACGTATTTACACTCTTTGCTATGCAGTAGGATTACGTATTTACCCTCTTTGCTATGCCGTAGGATTACGTATTTACCCTCTTTGCTATACAATAGGATTACGTATTTACCCTCTATAAGGCAGTAGGATTACGTATTTACCCTCTCTGCTATACAGTAGGATTACGTATTTACCCTCTTTGCTATGCAGTAGGATTACGTATTTACCCTCTTTGCTATACAGTAGGATTACGTATTTACCCTCTATAAGGCAGTAGGATTACGTATTTACCCTCTTTGCTATGCAGTAGGATTACGTATTTACCCTCTCTGCTATACAGTAGGATTACGTATTTACCCTCTATAAGGCAGTAGGATTACGTATTTACCCTCTATAAGGCAGTAGGATTACGTATTTACCCTCTCTGCTATACAGTAGGATTACGTATTTACCCTCTATAAGGCAGTAGGATTACGTATTTACCCTCTTTGCTATGCAGTAGGATTACGTATTTACCCTCTCTGCTATGCAGTAGGATTACGTATTTACCCTCTCTGCTATACAGTAGGATTACGTATTTACCCTCTTTAAGGCACTAGGATTACGTATTTACCCTCTCTGCTATACAGTAGGATTACGTATTTACCCTCTCTGCTATGCAGTAGGATTACGTATTTACACTCTCTGCTATACAGTAGGATTACGTATTTACCCTCTATAAGGCAGTAGGATTACGTATTTACCCTCTCTGCTATACAGTAGGATTACGTATTTACCCTCTCTGCTATGCAGTAGGATTACGTATTTACCCTCTCTGCTATGCAGTAGGATTACGTATTTACCCTCTCTGCTATACAGTAGGATTACGTATTTACCCTCTATAAGGCAGTAGGATTACGTATTTACCCTCTCTGCTATACAGTAGGATTACGTATTTACCCTCTTTGCTATGCAGTAGGATTACGTATTTACCCTCTATAAGGCAGTAGGATTACGTATTTACCCTCTATAAGGCAGTAGGATTACGTATTTACCCTCTATAAGGCAGTAGGATTACGTATTTACCCTCTCTGCTATACAGTAGGATTACGTATTTACCCTCTATAAGGCAGTAGGATTACGTATTTACCCTCTCTGCTATACAGTAGGATTACGTATTTACCCTCTATAAGGCAGTAGGATTACGTATTTACCCTCTCTGCTATACAGTAGGATTACGTATTTACCCTCTCTGCTATACAGTAGGATTACGTATTTAACTTCTATAATGCAGTAGGATTACGTATTTACCCTCTATAAGGCAGTAGGATTACGTATTTACCCTCTATAAGGCAGTAGGATTACGTATTTACCCTCTGCTATACAGTAGATTACGTATTTACCCTCTTTGCTATACAGTAGGATTACGTATTTACCCTCTCTGCTATGCAGTAGGATTACGTATTCACCCTCTTTGCTATACAGTAGGATTACGTATTTACCCTCTTTGCTATGCAGTAGGATTACGTATTTACCCTCTATAAGGCAGTAGGATTACGTATTTACCCTCTATAAGGCAGTAGGATTACGGCTTTACCCTCTCTGCTATGCAGTAGGATTACGTATTTACCCTCTCTGCTATGCAGTAGGATTACGTATTTACCCTCTCTGCTATACAGTAGGATTACGTATTTACCCTCTCTGCTATACAGTAGGATTACGTATTTACCCTCTTTGCTATGCAGTAGGATTACGTATTTACCCTCTTTGCTATGCAGTAGGATTACGTATTTACCCTCTCTGCTATACAGTAGGATTACGTATTTACCCTCTATAAGGCAGTAGGATTACGTATTTACCCTCTTTGCTATGCAGTAGGATTACGTATTTACCCTCTCTGCTATACAGTAGGATTACGTATTTACCCTCTATAAGGCAGTAGGATTACGTATTTACCCTCTCTGCTATACAGTAGGATTACGTATTTACACTCTTTGCTATGCAGTAGGATTACGTATTTACCCTCTTTGCTATGCCGTAGGATTACGTATTTACCCTCTTTGCTATACAATAGGATTACGTATTTACCCTCTATAAGGCAGTAGGATTACGTATTTACCCTCTCTGCTATACAGTAGGATTACGTATTTACCCTCTTTGCTATGCAGTAGGATTACGTATTTACCCTCTTTGCTATACAGTAGGATTACGTATTTACCCTCTATAAGGCAGTAGGATTACGTATTTACCCTCTTTGCTATGCAGTAGGATTACGTATTTACCCTCTCTGCTATACAGTAGGATTACGTATTTACCCTCTATAAGGCAGTAGGATTACGTATTTACCCTCTATAAGGCAGTAGGATTACGTATTTACCCTCTCTGCTATACAGTAGGATTACGTATTTACCCTCTATAAGGCAGTAGGATTACGTATTTACCCTCTCTGCTATGCAGTAGGATTACGTATTTAACCTCTCTGCTATACAGTAGGATTACGTATTTACCCTCTCTGCTATGCAGTAGGATTACGTATTTACCCTCTCTGCTATACAGTAGGATTACGTATTTACCCTCTATAAGGCAGTAGGATTACGTATTTACCCTCTCTGCTATACAGTAGGATTACGTATTTACCCTCTCTGCTATGCAGTAGGATTACGTATTTACCCTCTATAAGGCAGTAGGATTACGTATTTACCCTCTATAAGGCAGTAGGATTACGTATTTACCCTCTCTGCTATACAGTAGGATTACGTATTTACCCTCTATAAGGCAGTAGGATTACGTATTTACCCTCTTTGCTATGCAGTAGGATTACGTATTTACCCTCTCTGCTATACAGTAGGATTACGTATTTACCCTCTCTGCTATACAGTAGGATTACGTATTTACCCTCTCTGCTATACAGTAGGATTACGTATTTACCCTCTTTGCTATACAGTAGGATTACGTATTTACCCTCTATAAGGCAGTAGGATTACGTATTTACCCTCTCTGCTATACAGTAGGATTACGTATTTACCCTCTTTGCTATGCAGTAGGATTACGTATTTACCCTCTATAAGGCAGTAGGATTACGTATTTACCCTCTATAAGGCAGTAGGATTACGTATTTACCCTCTATAAGGCAGTAGGATTACGTATTTACCCTCTCTGCTATACAGTAGGATTACGTATTTACCCTCTATAAGGCAGTAGGATTACGTATTTACCCTCTTTGCTATGCAGTAGGATTACGTATTTACCCTCTCTGCTATACAGTAGGATTACGTATTTACCCTCTCTGCTATGCAGTAGGATTACGTATTTACCCTCTATAAGGCAGTAGGATTACGTATTTACCCTCTCTGCTATACAGTAGGATTACGTATTTAACCTCTATAAGGCAGTAGGATTACGTATTTACCCTCTCTGCTATACAGTAGGATTACGTATTTACCCTCTCTGCTATACAGTAGGATTACGTATTTAACTTCTATAATGCAGTAGGATTACGTATTTACCCTCTATAAGGCAGTAGGATTACGTATTTACCCACTTTGCTATACAGTAGGATTACGTATTTACCCTCTTTGCTATGCAGTAGGATTACGTATTTACCCTCTATAAGGCAGTAGGATTACGTATTTACCCTCTTTGCTATGCAGTAGGATTACGTATTTACCCTCTATAAGGCAGTAGGATTACGTATTTACCCTCTTTGCTATACAGTAGATTACGTATTTACCCTCTTTGCTATACAGTAGGATTACGTATTTACCCTCTCTGCTATGCAGTAGGATTACGTATTTACCCTCTTTGCTATACAGTAGGATTACGTATTTACCCTCTTTGCTATGCAGTAGGATTACGTATTTACCCTCTATAAGGCAGTAGGATTACGTATTTACCCTCTTTGCTATGCAGTAGGATTACGTATTTACCCTCTCTGCTATACAGTAGGATTACGTATTTACCCTCTTTGCTATGCAGTAGGATTACGTATTTACCCTCTATAAGGCAGTAGGATTACGTATTTACCCTCTTTGCTATACAGTAGGATTACGTATTTACCCTCTTTGCTATGCAGTAGGATTACGTATTTACCCTCTTTGCTATGCAGTAGGATTACGTATTTACCCTCTTTGCTATGCAGTAGGATTACGTATTTACCCTCTCTGCTATACAGTAGGATTACGTATTTACCCTCTCTGCTATACAGTAGGATTACGTATTTACCCTCTCTGCTATACAGTAGGATTACGTATTTACCCTCTTTGCTATACAGTAGGATTACGTATTTACCCTCTTTGCTATGCAGTAGGATTACGTATTTACCCTCTTTGCTATGCAGTAGGATTACGTATTTACCCTCTATAAGGCAGTAGGATTACGTATTTACCCTCTATAAGGCAGTAGGATTACGTATTTACCCTCTTTGCTATACAGTAGATTACGTATTTACCCTCTTTGCTATACAGTAGGATTACGTATTTACCCTCTCTGCTATGCAGTAGGATTACGTATTTACCCTCTTTGCTATGCAGTAGGATTACGTATTTACCCTCTATAAGGCAGTAGGATTACGTATTTACCCTCTTTGCTATGCAGTAGGATTACGTATTTACCCTCTTTGCTATACAGTAGGATTACGTATTTACCCTCTTTGCTATACAGTAGGATTACGTATTTACCCTCTCTGCTATGCAGTAGGATTACGTATTTACCCTCTTTGCTATACAGTAGATTACGTATTTACCCTCTTTGCTATACAGTAGGATTACGTATTTACCCTCTTTGCTATGCAGTAGGATTACGTATTTACCCTCTTTGCTATGCAGTAGGATTACGTATTTACCCTCTCTGCTATACAGTAGGATTACGTATTTACCCTCTTTGCTATGCAGTAGGATTACGTATTTACCCTCTATAAGGCAGTAGGATTACGTATTTACCCTCTATAAGGCAGTAGGATTACGTATTTACCCTCTTTGCTATACAGTAGATTACGTATTTACCCTCTTTGCTATACAGTAGGATTACGTATTTACCCTCTCTGCTATGCAGTAGGATTACGTATTTACCCTCTTTGCTATGCAGTAGGATTACGTATTTACCCTCTATAAGGCAGTAGGATTACGTATTTACCCTCTTTGCTATGCAGTAGGATTACGTATTTACCCTCTTTGCTATACAGTAGGATTACGTATTTACCCTCTTTGCTATACAGTAGGATTACGTATTTACCCTCTCTGCTATGCAGTAGGATTACGTATTTACCCTCTTTGCTATACAGTAGATTACGTATTTACCCTCTTTGCTATACAGTAGGATTACGTATTTACCCTCTCTGCTATGCAGTAGGATTACGTATTTACCCTCTATAAGGCAGTAGGATTACGTATTTACCCTCTCTGCTATACAGTAGGATTACGTATTTACCCTCTATAAGGCAGTAGGATTACGTATTTACCCTCTTTGCTATGCAGTAGGATTACGTATTTACCCTCTTTGCTATGCAGTAGGATTACGTATTTACCCTCTATAAGGCAGTAGGATTACGTATTTACCCTCTTTGCTATGCCGTAGGATTACGTATTTACCCTCTATAAGGCAGTAGGATTATGGCTTTACCCTCTCTGCTATACAGTAGGATTACGTATTTACCCTCTATAAGGCACTAGGATTATGGCTTTACCCTCTCTGCTATACAGTAGGATTACGTATTTACCCTCTTTGCTATGCAGTAGGATTACGTATTTACCCTCTCTGCTATGGAGTAGGATTACGTATTTACCCTCTATAATGCAGTAGGATTACGTATTTACCCTCTTTGCTATGCAGTAGGATTACGTATTTACCCTCTCTGCTATACAGTAGGATTACGTATTTACCCTCTATAAGGCACTAGGATTATGGCTTTACCCTCTCTGCTATACAGTAGGATTACGTATTTACCCTCTTTGCTATGCAGTAGGATTACGTATTTACCCTCTCTGCTATGGAGTAGGATTACGTATTTACCCTCTATAAGGCAGTAGGATTACGTATTTACCCTCTTTGCTATGCAGTAGGATTACGTATTTACCCTCTCTGTATACAGTAGGATTACGTATTTACCCTCTATAAGGCAGTAGGATTACGTATTTACCCTCTTTGCTATGCAGTAGGATTACGTATTTACCCTCTTTGCTATACAGTAGGATTACGTATTTACCCTCTATAAGGCACTAGGATTATGGCTTTACCCTCTCTGCTATACAGTAGGATTACGTATTTACCCTCTTTGCTATGCAGTAGGATTACGTATTTACCCTCTATAAGGCAGTAGGATTACGTATTTACCCTCTCTGCTATACAGTAGGATTACGTATTTACCCTCTATAAGGCACTAGGATTATGGCTTTACCCTCTCTGCTATACAGTAGGATTACGTATTTACCCTCTTTGCTATGCAGTAGGATTACGTATTTACCCTCTATAAGGCAGTAGGATTACGTATTTACCCTCTCTGCTATACAGTAGGATTACGTATTTACCCTCTATAAGGCAGTAGGATTACGTATTTACCCTCTCTGCTATACAGTAGGATTACGTATTTACCCTCTTTGCTATGCAGTAGGATTACGTATTTACCCTTTTTGCTATACAGTAGGATTACGTATTTACCCTCTCTGCTATACAGTAGGATTACGTATTTACCCTCTATAAGGCAGTAGGATTACGTATTTACCCTCTCTGCTATACAGTAGGATTACGTATTTACCCTCTTTGCTATACAGTAGGATTACGTATTTACCCTCTCTGCTATACAGTAGGATTACGTATTTACCCTCTATAAGGCAGTAGGATTACGTATTTACCCTCTTTGCTATACAGTAGGATTACGTATTTACCCTCTTTGCTATGCAGTAGGATTACGTATTTACCCTCTTTGCTATGCAGTAGGATTACGTATTTACCCTCTCTGCTATACAGTAGGATTACGTATTTACCCTCTCTGCTATACAGTAGGATTACGTATTTACCCTCTCTGCTATACAGTAGGATTACGTATTTACCCTCTCTGCTATACAGTAGGATTACGTATTTACCCTCTCTGCTATACAGTAGGATTACGTATTTACCCTCTTTGCTATGCAGTAGGATTACGTATTTACCCTCTATAAGGCAGTAGGATTACGTATTTACCCTCTCTGCTATACAGTAGGATTACGTATTTACCCTCTCTGCTATACAGTAGGATTACGTATTTACCCTCTTTGCTATGCAGTAGGATTACGTATTTACCCTCTCTGCTATACAGTAGGATTACGTATTTACCCTCTCTGCTATGCCGTAGGATTACGTATTTACCCTCTCTGCTATACAGTAGGATTACGTATTTACACTCTCTGCTATGCCGTAGGATTACGTATTTACCCTCTATAAGGCAGTATGATTACGTATTTACCCTCTATAAGGCAGTAGGATTACGTATTTACCCTCTCTGCTATGCAGTAGGATTACGTATTTACCCTCTCTGCTATACAGTAGGATTACGTATTTACCCTCTCTGCTATGCAGTAGGATTACGTATTTACCCTCTATAAGGCAGTAGGATTACGTATTTACACTCTCTGCTATACAGTAGGATTACGTATTTACCCTCTTTGCTATGCAGTAGGATTACGTATTTACCCTCTCTGCTATACAGTAGGATTACGTATTTACACTCTCTGCTATGCCGTAGGATTACGTATTTACCCTCTATAAGGCAGTAGGATTACGTATTTACCCTCTATAAGGCAGTAGGATTACGTATTTACCCTCTTTGCTATGCAGTAGGATTACGTATTTACCCTCTTTGCTATACAGTAGGATTACGTATTTACCCTCTCTGCTATGCAGTAGGATTACGGCTTTACACTCTCTGCTATACAGTAGGATTACGGCTTTACACTCTCTGCTATACAGTAGGATTACGTATTTACCCTCTCTGCTATACAGTAGGATTACGTATTTACCCTCTCTGCTATACAGTAGGATTACGTATTTACCCTCTCTGCTATGCAGTAGGATTACGTATTTACCCTCTCTGCTATACAGTAGGATTACGTATTTACCCTCTATAAGGCAGTAGGATTACGTATTTACCCTCTCTGCTATACAGTAGGATTACGTATTTACCCTCTATAAGGCAGTAGGATTACGTATTTACCCTCTCTGCTATACAGTAGGATTACGTATTTACCCTCTCTGCTATGCAGTAGGATTACGTATTTACCCTCTCTGCTATACAGTAGGATTACGTATTTACCCTCTTTGCTATGCAGTAGGATTACGTATTTACCCTCTATAAGGCAGTAGGATTACGTATTTACCCTCTCTGCTATACAGTAGGATTACGTATTTACCCTCTCTGCTATACAGTAGGATTACGTATTTAACCTCTCTGCTATACAGTAGGATTACGTATTTACCCTCTCTGCTATACAGTAGGATTACGTATTTACCCTCTCTGCTATACAGTAGGATTACGTATTTACCCTCTCTGCTATACAGTAGGATTACGTATTTACCCTCTTTGCTATGCAGTAGGATTACGTATTTACCCTCTATAAGGCAGTAGGATTACGTATTTACCCTCTCTGCTATACAGTAGGATTACGTATTTACCCTCTCTGCTATACAGTAGGATTACGTATTTACCCTCTTTGCTATGCAGTAGGATTACGTATTTACCCTCTCTGCTATACAGTAGGATTACGTATTTACCCTCTCTGCTATGCCGTAGGATTACGTATTTACCCTCTCTGCTATACAGTAGGATTACGTATTTACACTCTCTGCTATGCCGTAGGATTACGTATTTACCCTCTATAAGGCAGTATGATTACGTATTTACCCTCTATAATGCAGTAGGATTACGTATTTACCCTCTCTGCTATGCAGTAGGATTACGTATTTACCCTCTCTGCTATACAGTAGGATTACGTATTTACCCTCTCTGCTATGCAGTAGGATTACGTATTTACCCTCTATAAGGCAGTAGGATTACGTATTTACACTCTCTGCTATACAGTAGGATTACGTATTTACCCTCTTTGCTATGCAGTAGGATTACGTATTTACCCTCTCTGCTATACAGTAGGATTACGTATTTACACTCTCTGCTATGCCGTAGGATTACGTATTTACCCTCTATAAGGCAGTAGGATTACGTATTTACCCTCTATAAGGCAGTAGGATTACGTATTTACCCTCTTTGCTATGCAGTAGGATTACGTATTTACCCTCTTTGCTATACAGTAGGATTACGTATTTACCCTCTCTGCTATACAGTAGGATTACGTATTTACCCTCTCTGCTATACAGTAGGATTACGTATTTACCCTCTCTGCTATACAGTAGGATTACGTATTTACCCTCTCTGCTATACAGTAGGATTACGTATTTACCCTCTCTGCTATGCAGTAGGATTACGTATTTACCCTCTCTGCTATACAGTAGGATTACGTATTTACCCTCTATAAGGCAGTAGGATTACGTATTTACCCTCTCTGCTATACAGTAGGATTACGTATTTACCCTCTATAAGGCAGTAGGATTACGTATTTACCCTCTCTGCTATACAGTAGGATTACGTATTTACCCTCTCTGCTATGCAGTAGGATTACGTATTTACCCTCTCTGCTATACAGTAGGATTACGTATTTACCCTCTATAAGGCAGTAGGATTACGTATTTACCCTCTCTGCTATACAGTAGGATTACGGCTTTACACTCTCTGCTATACAGTAGGATTACGTATTTACCCTCTTTGCTATGCAGTAGGATTACGTATTTACCCTCTATAAGGCAGTAGGATTACGTATTTACCCTCTCTGCTATACAGTAGGATTACGTATTTACCCTCTATAAGGCACTAGGATTATGGCTTTACCCTCTCTGCTATACAGTAGGATTACGTATTTACCCTCTTTGCTATGCAGTAGGATTACGTATTTACCCTCTATAAGGCAGTAGGATTACGTATTTACCCTCTCTGCTATACAGTAGGATTACGTATTTACCCTCTATAAGGCAGTAGGATTACGTATTTACCCTCTCTGCTATACAGTAGGATTACGTATTTACCCTCTTTGCTATGCAGTAGGATTACGTATTTACCCTTTTTGCTATACAGTAGGATTACGTATTTACCCTCTCTGCTATACAGTAGGATTACGTATTTACCCTCTATAAGGCAGTAGGATTACGTATTTACCCTCTCTGCTATACAGTAGGATTACGTATTTACCCTCTTTGCTATACAGTAGGATTACGTATTTACCCTCTCTGCTATACAGTAGGATTACGTATTTACCCTCTATAAGGCAGTAGGATTACGTATTTACCCTCTTTGCTATACAGTAGGATTACGTATTTACCCTCTTTGCTATACAGTAGGATTACGTATTTACCCTCTTTGCTATGCAGTATGATTACGTATTTACCCTCTATAAGGCAGTAGGATTACGTATTTACCCTCTCTGCTATACAGTAGGATTACGTATTTACCCTCTCTGCTATACAGTAGGATTACGTATTTACCCTCTTTGCTATGCAGTAGGATTACGTATTTACCCTCTCTGCTATACAGTAGGATTACGTATTTACCCTCTCTGCTATGCCGTAGGATTACGTATTTACCCTCTCTGCTATACAGTAGGATTACGTATTTACACTCTCTGCTATGCCGTAGGATTACGTATTTACCCTCTTTGCTATGCACTAGGATTACGTATTTACCCTCTCTGCTATACAGTAGGATTACGGCTTTACCCTCTCTGCTATGCAGTAGGATTACGTATTTACCCTCTATAAGGCAGTATGATTACGTATTTACCCTCTCTGCTATGGAGTAGGATTACGTATTTACCCTCTTTGCTATACAGTAGGATTACGTATTTACCCTCTTTGCTATGCAGTAGGATTACGTATTTACCCTCTTTGCTATGCAGTAGGATTACGTATTTACCCTCTTTGCTATGCCGTAGGATTACGTATTTACCCTCTTTGCTATGCACTAGGATTACGTATTTACCCTCTCTGCTATACAGTAGGATTACGGCTTTACCCTCTCTGCTATGCAGTAGGATTACGTATTTACCCTCTCTGCTATGGAGTAGGATTACGTATTTACCCTCTCTGCTATACAGTAGGATTACGGCTTTACCCTCTCTGCTATACAGTAGGATTACGTATTTACCCTCTCTGCTATACAGTAGGATTACGTATTTACCCTCTTTGCTATGCAGTAGGATTACGTATTTACACTCTCTGCTATGCATTAGGATTACGTATTTACCCTCTATAAGGCAGTAGGATTACGTATTTACCCTCTCTGCTATACAGTAGGATTACGGCTTTACCCTCTCTGCTATACAGTAGGATTACGTATTTACCCTCTCTGCTATACAGTAGGATTACGTATTTACTCTCTCTGCTATGCAGTAGGATTACGTATTTACCCTCTATAAGGCAGTAGGATTACGTATTTACCCTCTCTGCTATACAGTAGGATTACGTATTTACCCTCTCTGCTATACAGTAGGATTACGTATTTACACTCTTTGCTATACAGTAGGATTACGTATTTACCCTCTTTGCTATACAGTAGGATTACGTATTTACCCTCTCTGCTATGCAGTAGGATTACGTATTTACCCTCTATAAGGCAGTAGGATTACGTATTTACCCTCTCTGCTATGCAGTAGGATTACGTATTTACCCTCTTTGCTATACAGTAGGATTACGTATTTACCCTCTTTGCTATACAGTAGGATTACGTATTTACCCTCTCTGCTATGCAGTAGGATTACGTATTTACCCTCTATAAGGCAGTAGGATTACGTATTTACCCTCTCTGCTATGCAGTAGGATTACGTATTTACCCTCTTTGCTATGCAGTAGGATTACGTATTTACCCTCTCTGCTATGCAGTAGGATTACGTATTTACCCTCTATAAGGCAGTAGGATTACGTATTTACCCTCTCTGCTATGCAGTAGGATTACGTATTTACCCTCTCTGCTATACAGTAGGATTACGTATTTACCCTCTCTGCTATGCAGTAGGATTACGTATTTACCCTCTATAAGGCAGTAGGATTACGTATTTACACTCTCTGCTATACAGTAGGATTACGTATTTACCCTCTTTGCTATGCAGTAGGATTACGTATTTACCCTCTCTGCTATACAGTAGGATTACGTATTTACACTCTCTGCTATGCCGTAGGATTACGTATTTACCCTCTATAAGGCAGTAGGATTACGTATTTACCCTCTATAAGGCAGTAGGATTACGTATTTACCCTCTTTGCTATGCAGTAGGATTACGTATTTACCCTCTTTGCTATACAGTAGTATTACGTATTTACCCTCTCTGCTATACAGTAGGATTACGTATTTACCCTCTCTGCTATACAGTAGGATTACGGCTTTACACTCTCTGCTATACAGTAGGATTACGTATTTACCCTCTCTGCTATACAGTAGGATTACGTATTTACCCTCTCTGCTATACAGTAGGATTACGTATTTACCCTCTCTGCTATGCAGTAGGATTACGTATTTACCCTCTCTGCTATACAGTAGGATTACGTATTTACCCTCTATAAGGCAGTAGGATTACGTATTTACCCTCTCTGCTATACAGTAGGATTACGTATTTACCCTCTATAAGGCAGTAGGATTACGTATTTACCCTCTCTGCTATACAGTAGGATTACGTATTTACCCTCTCTGCTATGCAGTAGGATTACGTATTTACCCTCTCTGCTATACAGTAGGATTACGTATTTACCCTCTATAAGGCAGTAGGATTACGTATTTACCCTCTCTGCTATACAGTAGGATTACGGCTTTACACTCTCTGCTATACAGTAGGATTACGTATTTACCCTCTCTGCTATACAGTAGGATTACGTATTTACCCTCTCTGCTATGCAGTAGGATTACGTATTTACCCTCTCTGCTATACAGTAGGATTACGTATTTACCCTCTATAAGGCAGTAGGATTACGTATTTACCCTCTCTGCTATACAGCAGGATTACGGCTTTACACTCTCTGCTATACAGTAGGATTACGTATTTACCCTCTTTGCTATGCAGTAGGATTACGTATTTACCCTCTATAAGGCAGTAGGATTACGTATTTACCCTCTCTGCTATACAGTAGGATTACGTATTTACCCTCTCTGCTATACAGTAGGATTACGTATTTACCCTCTATAAGGCAGTAGGATTACGTATTTACCCTCTCTGCTATACAGTAGGATTACGTATTTACCCTCTATAAGGCAGTAGGATTACGTATTTACCCTCTCTGCTATACAGTAGGATTACGTATTTACCCTCTCTGCTATGCAGTAGGATTACGTATTTACCCTCTCTGCTATACAGTAGGATTACGTATTTACCCTCTATAAGGCAGTAGGATTACGTATTTACCCTCTCTGCTATACAGTAGGATTACGTATTTACCCTCTATAAGGCAGTAGGATTACGTATTTACCCTCTTTGCTATGCAGTAGGATTACGTATTTACCCTCTATAAGGCAGTAGGATTACGTATTTACCCTCTCTGCTATACAGTAGGATTACGTATTTACCCTCTATAAGGCAGTAGGATTACGGCTTTACCCTCTTTGCTATGCAGTAGGATTACGTATTTACCCTCTATAAGGCAGTAGGATTACGTATTTACCCTCTTTGCTATGCAGTAGGATTACGTATTTACCCTCTATAAGGCAGTAGGATTACGGCTTTACCCTCTTTGCTATGCAGTAGGATTACGTATTTACCCTCTATAAGGCAGTAGGATTACGTATTTACCCTCTCTGCTATGCAGTAGGATTACGTATTTACCCTCTCTGCTATACAGTAGGATTACGTATTTACCCTCTCTGCTATACAGTAGGATTACGTATTTACCCTCTATAAGGCAGTAGGATTACGTATTTACCCTCTCTGCTATGCAGTAGGATTACGTATTTACCCTCTCTGCTATACAGTAGGATTACGTATTTACCCTCTCTGCTATACAGTAGGATTACGTATTTACCCTCTATAAGGCAGTAGGATTACGTATTTACCCTCTTTGCTATGCAGTAGGATTACGTATTTACCCTCTATAAGGCAGTAGGATTACGGCTTTACCCTCTTTGCTATGCAGTAGGATTACGTATTTACCCTCTCTGCTATGCAGTAGGATTACGTATTTACCCTCTCTGCTATACAGTAGGATTACGTATTTACCCTCTCTGCTATACAGTAGGATTACGTATTTACCCTCTATAAGGCAGTAGGATTACGGCTTTACCCTCTTTGCTATGCAGTAGGATTACGTATTTACCCTCTCTGCTATACAGTAGGATTACGGCTTTACCCTCTCTGCTATACAGTAGGATTACGTATTTACCCTCTCTGCTATACAGTAGGATTACGTATTTACCCTCTCTGCTATGCAGTAGGATTACGTATTTACCCTCTATAAGGCAGTAGGATTACGTATTTACCCTCTCTGCTATACAGTAGGATTACGTATTTACCCTCTATAAGGCAGTAGGATTACGGCTTTACCCTCTTTGCTATGCAGTAGGATTACGTATTTACCCTCTCTGCTATGCAGTAGGATTACGTATTTACCCTCTCTGCTATACAGTAGGATTACGTATTTACCCTCTATAAGGCAGTAGGATTACGTATTTACCCTCTCTGCTATACAGTAGGATTACGTATTTACCCTCTATAAGGCAGTAGGATTACGTATTTACCCTCTTTGCTATGCAGTAGGATTACGTATTTACCCTCTATAAGGCAGTAGGATTACGGCTTTACCCTCTTTGCTATGCAGTAGGATTACGTATTTACCCTCTATAAGGCAGTAGGATTACGTATTTACCCTCTCTGCTATGCAGTAGGATTACGTATTTACCCTCTCTGCTATACAGTAGGATTACGTATTTACCCTCTCTGCTATACAGTAGGATTACGTATTTACCCTCTATAAGGCAGTAGGATTACGTATTTACCCTCTCTGCTATGCAGTAGGATTACGTATTTACCCTCTCTGCTATACAGTAGGATTACGTATTTACCCTCTCTGCTATACAGTAGGATTACGTATTTACCCTCTATAAGGCAGTAGGATTACGTATTTACCCTCTTTGCTATGCAGTAGGATTACGTATTTACCCTCTATAAGGCAGTAGGATTACGGCTTTACCCTCTTTGCTATGCAGTAGGATTACGTATTTACCCTCTTTGCTATGCAGTAGGATTACGTATTTACCCTCTATAAGGCAGTAGGATTACGTATTTACCCTCTATAAGGCAGTAGGATTACGTATTTACCCTCTCTGCTATGCAGTAGGATTACGTATTTACCCTCTCTGCTATACAGTAGGATTACGTATTTACCCTCTCTGCTATACAGTAGGATTACGTATTTACCCTCTATAAGGCAGTAGGATTACGTATTTACCCTCTCTGCTATGCAGTAGGATTACGTATTTACCCTCTCTGCTATACAGTAGGATTACGTATTTACCCTCTCTGCTATACAGTAGGATTACGTATTTACCCTCTATAAGGCAGTAGGATTACGGCTTTACCCTCTTTGCTATGCAGTAGGATTACGTATTTACCCTCTTTGCTATGCAGTAGGATTACGTATTTACCCTCTATAAGGCAGTAGGATTACGTATTTACCCTCTCTGCTATGCAGTAGGATTACGTATTTACCCTCTCTGCTATACAGTAGGATTACGTATTTACCCTCTCTGCTATACAGTAGGATTACGTATTTACCCTCTATAAGGCAGTAGGATTACGTATTTACCCTCTCTGCTATACAGTAGGATTACGTATTTACCCTCTCTGCTATGCAGTAGGATTACGTATTTACCCTCTATAAGGCAGTAGGATTACGTATTTACCCTCTCTGCTATACAGTAGGATTACGTATTTACCCTCTATAAGGCAGTAGGATTACGTATTTACCCTCTTTGCTATGCAGTAGGATTACGTATTTACCCTCTATAAGGCAGTAGGATTACGGCTTTACCCTCTTTGCTATGCAGTAGGATTACGTATTTACCCTCTCTGCTATACAGTAGGATTACGTATTTACCCTCTATAAGGCAGTAGGATTACGTATTTACCCTCTTTGCTATGCAGTAGGATTACGTATTTACCCTCTATAAGGCAGTAGGATTACGGCTTTACCCTCTTTGCTATGCAGTAGGATTACGTATTTACCCTCTATAAGGCAGTAGGATTACGTATTTACCCTCTCTGCTATGCAGTAGGATTACGTATTTACCCTCTCTGCTATACAGTAGGATTACGTATTTACCCTCTCTGCTATGCAGTAGGATTACGTATTTACACTCTCTGCTATGCCGTAGGATTACGTATTTACCCTCTCTGCTATGCAGTAGGATTACGTATTTACCCTCTATAAGGCAGTAGGATTACGTATTTACCCTCTTTGCTATGCAGTAGGATTACGTATTTACCCTCTATAAGGCAGTAGGATTACGGCTTTACCCTCTTTGCTATGCAGTAGGATTACGTATTTACCCTCTATAAGGCAGTAGGATTACGTATTTACCCTCTTTGCTATGCAGTAGGATTACGTATTTACCCTCTATAAGGCAGTAGGATTACGTATTTACCCTCTCTGCTATACAGTAGGATTACGTAATTACCCTCTCTGCTATGCCGTAGGATTACGTATTTACCTTCTTTGCTATGCAGTAGGATTACGTATTTACACTCTCTGCTATACAGTAGGATTACGTATTTACCCTCTCTGCTATGCAGTAGGATTACGTATTTACCCTCTATAAGGCAGTAGGATTACGTATTTACCCTCTATAAGGCAGTAGGATTACGTATTTACACTCTCTGCTATACAGTAGGATTACGTATTTACCCTCTCTGCTATGCCGTAGGATTACGTATTTACCCTCTATAAGGCAGTAGGATTACGTATTTACCCTCTATAAGGCAGTAGGATTACGTATTTACACTCTCTGCTATACAGTAGGATTACGTATTTACCCTCTCTGCTATACAGTAGGATTACGTATTTACCCTCTATAAGGCAGTAGGATTACGTATTTACCCTCTATAAGGCAGTAGGATTACGTATTTACACTCTCTGCTATACAGTAGGATTACGTATTTACCCTCTTTGCTATGCAGTAGGATTACGTATTTACCCTCTTTGCTATACAGTAGGATTACGTATTTACCCTCTCTGCTATGCAGTAGGATTACGTATTTACCCTCTCTGCTATGCAGTAGGATTACGTATTTACCCTCTATAAGGCAGTAGGATTACGTATTTACCCTCTATAAGGCAGTAGGATTACGTATTTACACTCTCTGCTATACAGTAGGATTACGTATTTACCCTCTATAAGGCAGTAGGATTACGTATTTACCCTCTAATAGGCAGTAGGATTACGTATTTACACTCTCTGCTATACAGTAGGATTACGTATTTACCCTCTTTGCTATGCAGTAGGATTACGTATTTACCCTCTTTGCTATACAGTAGGATTACGTATTTACCCTCTCTGCTATGCAGTAGGATTACGTATTTACCCTCTCTGCTATGGAGTAGGATTACGTATTTACACTCTCTGCTATACAGTAGGATTACGTATTTACCCTCTCTGCTATGCAGTAGGATTACGTATTTACCCTCTTTGCTATACAGTAGGATTACGTATTTACCCTCTCTGCTATGCAGTAGGATTACGTATTTACACTCTCTGCTATGCAGTAGGATTACGTATTTACCCTCTTTGCTATACAGTAGGATTACGTATTTACCCTCTCTGCTATGCAGTAGGATTACGTATTTACCCTCTATAAGGCAGTAGGATTACGTATTTACACTCTCTGCTATACAGTAGGATTACGTATTTACCCTCTTTGCTATGCAGTAGGATTACGTATTTACCCTCTTTGCTATGCAGTAGGATTACGTATTTACCCTCTATAAGGCAGTAGGATTACGTATTTACACTCTCTGCTATACAGTAGGATTACGTATTTACACTCTCTGCTATACAGTAGGATTACGTATTTACACTCTCTGCTATACAGTAGGATTTCGTATTTACCCTCTATAAGGCAGCAGGATTACGTATTTACACTCTCTGCTATACAGTAGGATTACGTATTTACCCTCTTTGCTATACAGTAGGATTACGTATTTACACTCTCTGCTATACAGTAGGATTACGTATTTACCCTCTCTGCTATGCCGTAGGATTACGTATTTACCCTCTATAAGGCAGTAGGATTACGTATTTACACTCTATAAGGCAGTAGGATTACGTATTTACACTCTCTGCTATACAGTAGGATTACGTATTTACCCTCTTTGCTATGCAGTAGGATTACGTATTTACCCTCTATAAGGCAGTAGGATTACGTATTTACCCTCTCTGCTATACAGTAGGATTACGTATTTACACTCTCTGCTATACAGTAGGATTACGTATTTACACTCTCTGCTATACAGTAGGATTACGTATTTACCCTCTTTGCTATGCAGTAGGATTACGTATTTACCCTCTCTGCTATACAGTAGGATTACGTATTTACACTCTCTGCTATACAGTAGGATTACGTATTTACCCTCTTTGCTATGCAGTAGGATTACGTATTTACCCTCTCTGCTATACAGTAGGATTACGTATTTACACGTTCTGCTATACAGTAGGATTACGTATTTACCCTCTTTGCTATGCAGTAGGATTACGTATTTACCCTCTATAAGGCAGTAGGATTACGTATTTACCCTATCTGCTATACAGTAGGATTACGTATTTACACTCTCTGCTATACAGTAGGATTACGTATTTACCCTCTTTGCTATGCAGTAGGATTACGTATTTACCCTCTATAAGGCAGTAGGATTACGTATTTACCCTCTCTGCTATACAGTAGGATTACGTATTTACCCTCTCTGCTATGCAGTAGGATTACGTATTTACCCTCTCTGCTATACAGTAGGATTACGTATTTACCCTCTCTGCTATGCAGTAGGATTACGTATTTACACTCTCTGCTATACAGTAGGAGTACGTATTTACCTTCTATAATACTTTTCTAAGCGACACAAAATAATAAATCGGCTTTGAAACGATATCGCTGATTTCCGTTACAGCGGACTTTGTTAATCGGACTTTATTAGTTGTATTTATAAATATGCATCATTCAGAACATGTTATAGATGAATACAAGCATTATCACGGTATTAATCATAATTATAAAGGCCATATCATTTCTGATGAACCTTCACAAGTCGTATACTACGTTATAACGTTTGTGGACGAATTCATTCAGGTGCTAAAAGTTGAATTTGTCGCATGATATATAACGAATTTTTAACAATAATTTGAACACGTTATTTATGATTTTAGTGTGAGGCGATGACTAATTGAACTCCTTTAGTATCTCAAAGAATGTTCCAAATATGCTAAGGAAATAAGAATTCAAGCTCGAATACTCACTGAGTGTTATGCTTTTGTAAGATGTCTAAGTTAAAATTTACCAAATGTATATATATATATATATATATATATATATATATACTATTTATAAATTTATATGAATATATAATTAAAAGATATAAATACTTAAATTATGTATTATATAAAATAATGTACTTCGTAGTTTAGTACTAAATATATTATATTTATAAGCAATAATCCGATATATGTTATTGTTATTGTACTAATGAAATATTGTCTGGCACATTGTGTTTTTATATTTCTTCCTGCCCCGTACGATCTAAAGTACATCAATCATCTTTATTGCAACGAGAGTGTATTTATCTATGAAGTTATAACTATAAGTTAATTTACTATATTAAACATATTATTTTATCAAAAAACATATATAGCACGTACTATTATGATATATATATAAATATATTATTAGTTTATTATTTTACAATGTATATAAATTAATATAATATAAAATAATTATTATAATTATTATTATTTAGTTAACATTTTTCAAATAATCCATTTTCACGATTAATTCCTAGAATCTCGAACTCGTCAATATCGTCATTGTTACAACATTCAAATATTGAGTTGTAGATGATACTATTCAAAGATATGTATATATTTATAAATATATGAAATATATATTTCATACAAAATATTATATTTATTAAAGTATGATTACTAATTCAACTACAATTAAATAAATCACTATTTACTCAATTATTAATATTAACTATTAATATTTGTATTATTATAATTGATATTATCACTATTACTCATATTATTATAACTAGATATGTGAATTTTCTCTGGAATATGAAATTGTAAAACTACATGTATTGTTTTTTAATTTAAACATATCTGCTACATATCATGGCTAGCCATCATTAGAATACGATTCCGAAGTGTGCTACTAAAATGTATTTTATTTACTTCTATTTAGTTCGATTACATAGTGTACATTTTTTTGAAATATTATGTCACGTATTAGAACATTTTGGAACATATTAAAACATACTAGCATATATACTAGCATATACTAGCATATACTAGCATATATTATAACATTTTAGAATACATAAAATATAACAAATCACACTGGTACGTTTCGGAACATTTTATTCCGTAATAATCCAATAGTAAATTACATTGGAACATATCAGCACATTATGGAACATTTATTATGCAAAATAATTCAAATAGAACGTCCCATTACAAATGTTCTGGTGCAGTACGTTCCGTAACACGTAGTGGTATAGTATACTGTATATAGTAATGTACCGTAACATATATTAGTACTGTTAGAACACTGTGGAAACTTGCACCGGAATGTAACAGACTGTGTATTATTTATACTGGGAAAATAGATCTAATGAGTATACTACACATTGTGCAACTAATATTATAAACATTTATTATCGTTAAATCTTGCAATATTTATTTTATGTACATCTAAATTTGCATCTAACGAAATTCTTTTAGATTATGCTAAAAGCTTGTTATATTTTTTATTAAAAGAGGACAGTTTCTTTTTATTGATAGATTCTGTATATACAATGTTCATAGTTTGCTACATTTAGTTAATGATTTGAAGTAGCATGGTGTATTAGATTATGATTCGGCCATCAAATATGAAAATTATTTACAACAAATTAAATAAATGGTAAAGGGAGAAAAATTCCCACTAACTTAAATAATCAATAGACACGTAATACAATAAATATTTATTATTTTAAGATAAATCTACTAAACATAGAATTAGTTTTAAAAATCCAAATAATATGTATTCTCTATCAGGATATTATATTTCCAAGTAGTTGATGTAATAGTTAATAAATATAAATGTAAAGTTTATAAATCAGAATCATTATGCAACTTAGGTCATTTTAAATTTAATATGATTGGTTGTTAATATGATTAATAGTTAATATTGGTACCTATATTTAACAGTTATAATATAGAGAATTTCTAGTTTGTATAGTTAGAAGTATAGGGATTCCAATATTTACTAATTTTGAAGAAATCCTTATATTTTTAAATTATACCATTAAATCAGAATAATTAATATCGTATTTTTCAGATATAATAAATATTTAAAAGTTTTTTATTCTTCGCTGTATATTTTATTGTACGAAATATATTAAAATATAAAACTCAATATTATTTTTAAATGATGTTATAGTGTCAACACATATTTTATATGTACATAACAATATATATATATACATATATATATATATATATATATATATATAATTATAAAACTGTATAAATATATTACTATTTTTATAATTATTTTTAAATAACGTTCTTAAAATCATGAATTAAAGCTTATTAATTTTATTGAATAATCAATGTACCAATAGCCATTGGTACATTGCTACTAGTATACCTTAATATATTGAATTAATTAGAAAACATATATATCATATATTGAAGTAATATTTAAGTAAATATGTAATTAAGATAATATAAGGTTATTAAATTTTATTTTATTACCACTTGTAGTATAAATACAATGGGAGAGGGAGAGGGAGAGGGAGAGGGAGAGGGAGAGGGAGAGGGAGAGGGAGAGGGAGAGGGAGAGGGAGAGGGAGAGGGAGAGGGAGAGGGAGAGGGAGAGGGAGAGGGAGAGGGAGAGGGAGAGGGAGAGGGAGAGGGAGAGGGAGAGGGAGAGGGAGAGGGAGAGGGAGATGGAGAGGGAGAGGGAGAGGGAGAGGGAGAGGGAGAGGGAGAGGGAGAGGGAGAGGGAGAGGGAGAGGGAGAGGGAGAGGGAGAGGGAGGGAGAGGGAGAGGGAGATGGAGAGGGAGAGGGAGAGGGAGAGGGAGAGGGAGAGGGAGAGGGAGAGGGAGAGGGAGAGGGAGAGGGAGAGGGAGAGGGAGGAGAGGGAGAGGGAGAGGGAGAGGGAGAGGGAGAGGGAGAGGGAGAGGGAGAGGGAGAGGGAGAGGAGAGGGAGAGGGAGAGGGAGAGGGAGAGGGAGAGGGAGAGGGAGAGGGAGAGGGAGAGGGAGAGGGAGAGGGAGATGGAGAGGGAGAGGGAGAGGGAGAGGGAGAGGGAGAGGGAGAGGGAGAGGGAGAGGGAGACGGAGAGGGAGAGGGAGAGGGAGAGGGAGAGGGAGAGGGAGAGGGAGAGGGAGAGGGAGAGGGAGAGGGAGAGGGAGAGGGAGAGGGAGAGGGAGAGGGAGAGGGAGAGGGAGAGGGAGAGGGAGAGGGAGAGGGAGAGGGAGAGGGAGAGGGAGAGGGAGAGGGAGAGGGAGAGGGAGAGGGAGATGGAGAGGGAGAGGGAGAGGGAGAGGGAGAGGGAGAGGGAGAGGGAGAGGGAGAGGGAGAGGGAGAGGGAGAGGGAGAGGGAGAGGGAGAGGGAGAGGGAGAGGGAGAGGGAGAGGGAGAGGGAGAGGGAGAGGGAGGGAGAGGAGAGGGAGAGGGAGAGGGAGAGGGAGAGGGAGAGGGAGAGGGAGAGGGAGAGGGAGATGGAGAGGGAGAGGGAGAGGGAGAGGGAGAGGGAGAGGGAGAGGGAGAGGGAGAGGGAGAGGGAGAGGGAGAGGGAGAGGTTTATAGTTATGCCTCATATACTATCCACTATAGTAATATTACTACTAGTAGTTTATTACTATTTTCTATTTTTAATGTTTTTTTTAATTTATAAAATAATATACATTTTTATTTATTTTAACGGAAAATTCCCCAATACATTATTTACAGATAAAAAGTGTTATATTAGAAGATTTATAAAAAAATGGATCATTTAGTATTAGAAAATAAGGTTATACAAGTATGACAATTAGTTACAAATTAATATAAATATGCATTAATAAAACAACTATTACGTATAACTATCTAATGAAATCGAACTATAATCTACAACAGTTTATGAATTGTCAATAGCTTATATTTAGTTATATCCATTAATTTAGATTCAAGTTGTTTAAATTTGTACATCTGTTTCAAATCATTATCAATATTGCGTGTAATTATAATTTAACTATTTATTATATATAGTGTATATATATTCTTTATTAAATTCTGAATAAGTTATGCTCTTTTATTGAATAAAGTGAATGAAGAAAACAAATAATTATAATAAATATTTCGTGATGAATGAAGTTCAAAGGAATGACATTTTGATAAATCTTGATTCTAAATCAGAGCTAAATCAGAGGAATGTATGTTTTCATAATATATTTATATTATAATATGTAAATGTTGATAGAAAGATGTTAAACTTAAATTAATAATTAATAGACATATTATGAGTAAGTGATTTTGATATATTTAAATATTCATATTTATCAGAAAAAAGACATTGTACCAAATTAATGAAAGATATGTTTAGAAAGGTATTAGAAATGACGTCGAAAAGGTTGTTAGATAATTAAATTTAAAATAATCTTAAAAATATACTTTTCAAAGTGTATGTGTAGCATATACTGTGATTATATTTTTCAGGCTACATCGAAAATATTAAAGAAGAATGGGCTAAATATCATAATATATTACTTATTTATGTTATTATAATGTTAAATTATATTAAAATAACCAAATGCAGATTATATAATTTAATCCAAATTTGATATTTATTTTTAATTATAATTTATAATATGCTGTCAATGTCATGCATTCAATTGCATATATATATACAATTATTTTATATATGAGAGTATACTATTATAGGTATGTATCATTATATGTAATTGTTAAAATTATTGTCTTAGGTAAGAAAATATTATAAAATTGTGTAGTAACTTAAATTGCTCACGTACACAAAATAATTGGCATTTTCGAACCTCTTGTTACATAACAAATAATAACGGTGTACACTAGAAATGAATCATTGCATATCCTAATTGATTTTTTAATCCTGAACCCTAATTAGGGTACAATACAAATATCAAGCGTTTTTGTGTCTTCTGTACCCTAAAACGTATCCCTTATGTTCCTTATTTTTTACAGTATACAATTAATAATGATATGTAAATATTATATGTGGTGCTTGTATTTTATATTAATGATTGTTAAATGATATTAACTATTTTAATTTCTAATTTCAAATAGAATTCATTAAATTTATTTATAAATGATATTATATAATTATTGTTTACATCAGTGTTTTTCAGTGTATTACATTATATTACATTACTATAATTTTTATAATTAATTAACTGTAATATAATTATAAATCAACTGTAAAAAAATTATAAGTTAATATTACGTTAAATCATATTTTATAATTGATTTTAGATGAAAAAATATATTAAATATGTTTTATTATTTTTTATTATTCTTTGAATGAAAAATAAAATAGACGTCTTGGTAAAATACGATTTACAAATATAAATACAAAATTTAACATATATTATACTTACTTTTATATTAATCAGAATAAAAAACTCTCTTTCATGATCAAATTAATTTTTAAATTGCATTAATATTTTATTAGATTAAATATTAGATTATAAATAATATTTTTTAACATTCTTAATTTACGTAAACAATTTCTATATATGCTTAGTATTGTACTTTATTAATTAGAATTATTGATTATACAGTATACTCGATAAATAAGTTTAAATTATATTTACATGCTATATTCTAATTAACTAAATGAAATATGAAAAATTATTATTTTAATATTTAAAGTTGATATTTATCATTTCTAAATAATAAATAATTTGAAATAATTTTAATAAAAAGCGTTGTATGTATTCAATTATAACCAATCGGGTGATTGAATTAGTAGTAAAAGAAATCAAAAATTAATACATATATATATTTATTTATGTTTTAAAATTATATTATATTATATATATTATAATAAATACATCATATAATATATATATTATATCATAAGGCTTTGGTAAATTAGTACAGTGGGTAGCCACGCTTCTCTCTTTAATATCATTGTAATGCATTCTAGAGCTAATTAATACATGCAGCATAATGTTATAACTTCTGTATGCTAGGAGTTAGTATGATATATTTCAGTCTAGTGCAGTTTATAAGGTCTGTATGCTAGGGTTAGTATCATAGTGTTACAGCCTAGTGCCGTTAATATATTATAACGAAATAGTAGCCCTATACGATACATACGTTCAAATTCATATTATCTGTTACTCTAGTATAGTATAGCATATACGTTCCTATATACATTCCTATATACATTCCTATATACATTCCTATATACATTCCTATATACATTCCTATATACATTCCTATATACATTCCTATATACATTCCTATATACATTCCTATATACATTCCTATATACATTCCTATATACATTCCTATATACATTCCTATATACATTCCTATATACATTCCTATATAAAGATTGAGAGCGCGGCGTGATTCATATGGTTTACACTAGACTCTCGAATTTCGAAAATATACATCGCAGAATATTTAGCAAATTATTAAATGAAATATCAATATCGATAAATAAATAAAGAGAAAGTTACAGAACTATTCTGAAACATAAAATTTAGATATTTATAAAAATATGTAAATTAACATCCGAAAATCGGGTCCAAATGTTTAAAATCTAAAAAAGTGATTATTCAACTTTATTAACAATTTACCGAATTAAAAACTAACTTATCTAATATAAATTTATATACGTGATTGTAGCATTATCAATTATCTATCTATAGGTTTACTTTCTAAGGAAAATATTATATATTAAAACTTTCCACTATTTTTGTATCATAGTAACCTGTAACCTCATGGTTTTAACACTTCATTCAGCTTCAGAATAGAAATTTTCGGACGTGTATAAGAGGAGGGGCAATAATACTACATATAAAATAAAGCTAACTTATTCCATTGAGAAGAACTATCGATAGTAATAACAAAGTTTTAAATGATACAAATTTGAAGTTGGCAGCTTGAGATCTTTGAGTTCTATTGTGGTCATGTGGAGGAAGTAGTGCATGAATATAATAACGTTTTTTGTGGTGGATTGCTATCCAGTAGTATGTGTGAGTAGGTATATTTAAATATAATACGGTATTTAATTGGGAAATTGAAAATTATCCGTATTGCACTATTTTGAAAAACTTGGAGTCTATTAATGGCACAATTGGGTAGTCCATATAAAGCAATGTTTCACTAATCAAGTTTTGGAAGGATGAGTGCAGTGATGAGAAGTTTGTCTACGTTGGTATTGAGGCTGGGTCTAATATGAAGTATAATGTGAAGATTGTAGTTGATAGATTTAGAAATAGAGGTGATGTAATTATCAAAAGAGAGATGAGAGTCAATGATAAGTCCTAAGTTTCTAATGGAGGTTGCGTAGTTATGATTATGATTTTCGAATGAAGGTGTAATATTTACCAATGATTGTTTAGGATTTCGTATATGAATTGTTTCTGTTTTTTAATGCAAAGCGAATTATATGAAGCATTATATTATGGTCGACGGTATCAAAAGTGAAGGAGAGATCTAGGAGAACCATAATAATTCTATTATGTTGTTTAGGACTGGAGTAAATATCATTAAGTATTACTGCTTAAGCTGTCTCAGAAAGGTCAGTAGTTAGAAAGAATGTATTTTCGTAAGTTTGGTTTTTTTATATTTAGATGTGACAAGTGCTCTTTTTTGATCTTTTGGGATCTTATGGCCAGTAATTAATGAATCTTTAATTATATTTTGACGTGTTATGCAAGGTGTGATGACAGGTTATGCAATAATGAAGTTGGGATAAGATCAAGAGCGCAATTAGTTTTTGATTGACTCAGTAGTATTTCTATTATGGTTATAGATGGTAGATCGAAAGAAGAGAATGACTGAGTTGGAATTGTTGTATAAGTTATAGATAATGGTAGGGATTTGATGATGTTAAATGATTTAGAAGCAAAGTAATTATCAAAGTTAATAAGGTTTGTGTCTTCATTAGGAAGTAATAGTTTAGTTCTTTTGCCATGAAGTTCATCAGTGATCATGAAAATTGTTTTTTTCTGCTGTCCTAAAATGTTGTTGATAGTAATTTTTGTTTCTCTATTGATAGAAACTTTCTGTAAACTTTCATATGAAGTTTGAATTGGTTAAGAAGATGTATGGAAGATTTGGATTTTTGCCAAATTTTTTCGAATCTCAGTAATTTTCTTTTTGACAGCATAAGTTTAGGTATGAACTATTTAAAGGAGTTATGGAGGTTTATTGAAGTTTATTGGTCTAAATTTGTGCATGTTCATTTAAAATGTCGTGTAGTGATGTATATAATGAAGATGATTATAGAAATGTTTTCGAATTTATGTATCGTTGGAGAAATCTGATTAGAAGGAGTCTATATTATTGTTATTGATTTTCCTGTAGTTAATAGTTGCTAAAGGTCGTGAATGTTTGTTAACATGGATTTTGAAAGTTAAAAGATGATGATCAGATATTAATAGTTTAGAAGAATGATTGCTAGTGAGTGTGTTTGTATTATGAGATATCACAAGATCGAGAATATTTCCTGAGATGTGAGTTGAGATATATTGAGAGAAATTAGAAGATTCGATTAGTGAGATGAATTTCAAGGTATTTTGTGAATTTATATTTAATGGAATATTGAAATCACCAGTAAAGATTATTTTAGTTGATGAAGCATTGGTATGCATTGGTTAGATGGGCGGTAGATTGTTATGATTGTGAATGAGAGAGAGAGTTTATAGGATGAAATGTGCAGGAGAACACTTCGCATGATTTAAGTTGAAGATTATTTATATTCTAATGGAGCAGGTATTAAGAGTGGCAGCATTTATTATTTAATTTGGAGGTTGCTTGATATTGGTGGTATTGTATTAGAGTCATAGATTGAAAGTAGGTTTAATGAATTTTTGTAACCAGGATTCATTATCCGAAATTGCGATATCCTTAGATGACTAGTCAATATATGAGTTTATAAGATTTCTTAATTCAAATGTATAATTATTATTATTGTTGGTGCATTTTTAATTTGATGGAGTTAAGTTACATTTAAAATCGTTTTATGTAACTTTCCCTCTTAGGAATTCCTGTGGTGATCTTTGATATCTAAAGTAAAGATTTGAGAATATTGAATAGTTTTTAATTATTCTAAGATTAGTATTAAATATGTTACCAGAGTGTTGCGAATTATAGAATATGATACATTGAGTTTTATAGAGGATATTGCATTAAGGGAAAGATTGATTTTACTGAGATTTATTAGATTTAAAAAGTCAGGAGTGAGTTGATTGCAGTTAGAAAATAGTGATTTTTGTGGTGTTAGATGAAGGTCGAGTGTGAAAATTTGTGTTTGATTAAATAAAGTTTGACGTGGGGATTGAGTGAGTGGTTAAAGGAACTGATTTATAAGAGGAGTTATTGATAAGTATTTAGAGAGGTTCTGTAAGGTGAATTCCTGGAGTTCTGTATGAGAAGTAACACCTTTGATTATAGTTTATTTAATTTTTCAAGGATATGGGATATAGGCTGGATGGATTGAATAAAGGTGAGGCATGTGATAGGCAGTTTGAACATTTAAACATGAATGAAGGTAACTTTAGTTCACATGTCAAATGCTTTAGGATGGCATTAGTACTGCATGGCTTACATAGTTTAACCACATGAGTAGGTAGATAGGTATTTGTTATGTGGTGTAGATTATAATATGAGATGTAGTGAGAGCAGGGGCCTAGTAGGGTTAAATGTGACAAGTTAAATCTGTTTAATTAATAAGTGTGCTTTGATGGTACTATATTATACTATATTATGCTATGCTGAGTTGTGATGTACTTCTCTAATATAGGTTGTGATGTGCTGTGTCTTGATATGAAGTACTATTCTATTATAATACCGAGAAGTGGTGACTAATTTTATAATAAAGACAATGAATTGGCGTGGAAATTAACAAAGGAAAATAAAACACGACTAGTTGCATTGAGTTCAAATGAGAAAGTGGTCATCCGAAGGATAATAATTCCATAATTGGTCGACCCCCACATATATAAATTATAATCCAAAACCATGCATGACTTTATAGTTGGCCTTGTAGTAATTTATCTAGATTCAACACTAGTTTCGTTGCCATTGGATATTGTGGAGATCATATTCAAGTCGCGCTTGTTCCCAATACACCAACAATACACCACCTACATCCTACAATCCCATTACCATCCGATACCTTTAAATTTTCATTAGGATTATATCTTGATTCCATATCGTGAGAAATTATTTGGAATTTTTTCAAATTGTGCCTACTATTTGTGCCTACTATTTGTGTCTTGACTAATTAAATGCATAGCTAACTTAATTGATGTAAAAAATTGTCAGTGTACAACATGTGATTATATTAGATATACGGGCCATTAATTACATATTATTTACAATATATATGAAACCTTCACCTCCACTCTACTTTTCATCTTTTTTGGAATAAATTTCCAGCCCAAAGCAGTATCCAGTAATATCTCCACAAATAGCAAAAAACTTGATGCCATATTTGTAGTCTTGGCCGGTAGATATTGCTTACAAGATAAACGCCCTTTATGAACAATTATCCTCGATTGCTCGAAAGTTGATAAGGTGGATGATATAGAGCAGCAAAATTTCTTTGTAGTAAATTGAGTAATGGACGAACCTAAAATAGGTTAAAAATACAATGATATATGATGTAGATACAAAATACAAAGTATTCATGTAATTGACATATATAATAAAAATACTACCTTTTCTCAGCTTATCTCTTAGCATCTTCTTGCGATGATGAAGAAACATGAAACATCCTCGAAATATCTCTGAAGTGACTTCCTGATATCCTAGAAGATATTTAGAACCTATGACCTCCATAAACTAATTCATACATAAAATAATTATACATATATTTTTTATTTTCATACAACTCTTCTATATATTTATATCGTCTTCAAATCAAATATCAAACCTTTATTAGCTTGGTAGGCTGTCGACGAATCAAATAAGTCATTAAAAAATGTAATTCAAGAATATCATTAGATAATTTAATGGCGACACATAATCAAAGCTTTCAAATGGTCCATTTTTCCGGTCAAAGGTAGCATCCGCAGTAGATGCAATATTCAATGTCCAACCTTTTGGTGGAAATTCATTTTCCGTACTTGAGTAACTTCGTCCACGCTGAAAGTGATCTGAGGTTGTTGGACCTTTACTATTAGGATGGCATTATCTGAATATAAAAATAATTTTCAAAAATTAATTTTAATTTAAAATGTAGATTATATATATCTACATTATTTTGAATGTATATATATAAGAAATTATTTATTAAAAATTTTTATAAACATTAATACTTCATTTATGTATTTATTTTTGTTAAAACATATGCAATTGGCGGAAATTAAAGAAGGAAATGAAGATATTATGATAGAAATCTTTATAAAGTACAAATACAAATATATACATTTTTTTCTTAATACTCTATCCTATTTATGTGAAAACGATTTCATCTTGCCTTTCATAATAGACTCATATTTTTTGTTTGGTTCTTCTAAAGTAATATTTTTTTACCTTTTCTATCATGGTGGTATTTTTTCCTATATTTGTATAATTAAATATTTCTAAATAAATATTAGTATCTATGTGTTTATTTTAGGATTTTCCCAAAGTGTAAAAAAAATCGAGTGCATTTTCAACGAGCTTTGTGTTTCAATATTAATTGAAAATCATATATCAAACAATTTATCACTTCAATCTTCATTCTCATAATAATATTTAGATATCCTTGTCTAAAAAATATAACCATGTCACTAAAATAACATTAACTTATTTAATACTAATAAATGATTTAAATGTAAATATATAATATATGTAAAACTAAAGATATTTTAATTAATTATAAACATAATTGCATAATTGGATATTGGATAAAGCAAATACACTTGAAATTAATATAACCAAAATATAACTTGTCAAAAATGCATGTTTATATATTAGGCCATTTCTGACGTTTTAATTTAGTTGATCAAAAAACGCAAGTACCCTCCCAAATCCTAATGAAATCTGATGCTTGTTTCAAAAATGCTAACTTGAGTATCCAAAAATGAATATCCGCTTAGGAATTTTACTTTTTAAAAATCGCATTTTATTTTATTTTTCACGTTTTAAAAAATTTATTTATTAACATTAATATTTCAATTTTAGTTTATTTAATAATAATTATTTCGTAACATATATTTAAATAATATGGTATAAAAAATGTTGTATAAATATATCGTATTAAATATATATCATATATTAATTAAATTGATATTTAATTGAAATTATCATAAATAATTTGCCTAACAACAAAAATATGATAAACAATAGTATTTTATTATCTTTGTTTTGACTAAAATATAGTAGCAATAAAATTAATAGATTTAAATTTTTAATTAATAAGAATATTTATAAATGTATTATATATGTGTATGATATTTGTATGTTATAATATATACAATATCATATACATATACCATTTTAATTAAGTTTTTAAAACTTTATTTAAAGTTTATAGAAATGTTATTAGTTTATATATACAATCTAATATAATATACCAAATTATATTACTTAAATAGTAATTATAATATTATTTTAATACAACCATTACATTTAAATAATATCTATTTATTAATATAATTATTAAATATATTTTTATTATTTTATAAATGCTAAAATTGTTATTATTCCTATTCAAAATATAATATATAATGGTTTATTTAAACACAATAAATAATTAATTGAAAAATAATAGAATACAATTTATTTACAAATTATAATAACTTAAGATATTTCGATTTATTGAGCCATGTAATTTTCTCTCATGCTCACTAGTTACAACTATTTGGTTTAATCGTGTGTAATTATTAACTCTATGGTAGCATTTTTTAACTGTCGCCACCCCTCTTTCTGCCAAATCATTGAAAGCATTAATAAATATAGTATTCCCTAATCTTCATAATCCACTAGCATCATTATTATTTATAAGCATTTTGATATGATTTACATCTATATTTAATATGTGAAATAAATTAAAAGAAATTATAATATCATGCAGATTGATTATCCTGTCGACTCTTTTAAATTTATGATTATCTTCTCTAGACATATATTCCATTTTATATATTAAAGGAATTCGGTTATCAAATAATGCAAATGCCGCTAAACTCTAATTAATATAACTAAATGATTTTCAAATTTCTGTATAACAGCATTTGCAATATTCGTATCACTGAATTGATTCAATTGAGAAATAAATTCCAAATCATTTAAAGTGGCACTAATTGGGGACGTGTATTAGGGGTGGTGATATTTAACCGATCATGCTGATTCATATAGAATATATAGATATTTATTATTTATAACATATAATGACAAAACTTTAATCTTATAATCGATATTCACATTGCGCTAAACGATTTAATAAGAAATTAAATATAAATGAATTATACATAATTTTTTAAAATGGTCATAGAATATGTATAATGTGACCAATGAAACGAGCGTATTCTATTTACTTGTCATTTTTTATAAACAATGAAATTTATTCAAATTCAATATTATTTAATAAATTTATTATTATTCCAAATATAATATGGATCTCAGGAATAATGATGATAACAATTTATTTGTTCCGAGTGAAATGAATAAAACTCAACTACCCACATTCACAACCATTTATCGGCACTTTCTATATTTACTTACTATTTTAAAATGTAATAAAAACAAAATTGAAAATACCGCTATAAGTGACACTACAAATGCTATTATCAAGATCTGCATATCTACCTCACATTCCCTTTAAAAATGTTCGTGTTAATGTAAACAAATTGGTGAAAAGAGTAAAACTTATTAAAAAGAGCTACAAAAAAAGTTACTATAAGAATACCGTCGAAAAAGCTAAACTCAATATTTTATTTGATTTATGTAGCTGTAAATGCTCTGATATTTGTAACTGTCAATGCAAAAGAGATGATAGAATGCCTACCTTAGAAATTAACTTGATCATTGACCAGAGAGATGAGAGAATGCTATTTATAGACATTACTTCTTTGGTTGATACTCCAATTCAAAGTAGGAGAAAAAAACCACGCCTGGATCTTCCAACACATTCCACTTCGTTAGTATTAAACTAAACATACTATATTGTTTATCTATACTATATCTATTTCTAATTTATATCTAATTTACTAATTAAAATATGTTTAATAAATAATTTATTATTATTTATAATATTATTAATAATTGTATTAAGCACTATAATAGTCATTATGCGGCGACCCTTAATAATAATTATATTAATAGTAATATAATAAAATAACTAATATTATTACACTATAATTTACAGCTTTGATACACCATATTATGATGATGAGTCATCAGATGAGAACATCTATCTAGAAGATGATGATGATGATGAATATTTGAATGAAGAAATATCTACAACAAGGTAATAGTGTAATACATCTCATTATTAATGTAAATATAACTTTTAATGTATCTTATGTGTGTATTCAAACATATTTAGTTTAATAATGAATTTATATTTCAGAACTACTCACCCTTTCTATAAGAAGATGATAGCAATGGCCGAAAGATATGGGATTAGAGATACTCACTGACTGCTGTTATCAATGGCTTTATGTACGACAAAGGGATAATATCGGAGAATGATAGAGTCAAGCTTCTAGATAGAAATACAGTCCGTTTTCGAAGAAAGAAGTACCGAGAAAAGAACACTCCCGATACACCACATTTAAATGGTCTTTATTTTAACGGAAAAAAGGATAATACCTTACAGATAAATGGAACAAAGAAGATCGAGCAACATGTAACAATAATCAACGAGCCAAGGAGCAAGTTTATTACTCACACGATTCCACCGAATGGTACTGGTGAATCTAGCTAAATCTATAATTGATTCCCTGGGCCTATCTGAATTATCGCATATTCTGGCAATAGGAACTGACGGTACTTGTGCCAATACTGGTACTATCAAAGGCGCCATTACACGAATCCAAACATATTGAAAGAAGAAATTACACCGGAATGTTAGTATTTAGCTTAATACTTATATTTTTATTTTTAAATATTAATGAATGGTAATAAATTAATTAAACTTCTAGATATGTCTTAGATCTAGAAGTTTAATTAAGTTCATTAAGTTTAATTAAGTTCATTAAGTTTAATTAAGTTCATTAAGTTTAATTCAGTTCATTAAGATGAAGCAGTATCTTAGATCCTGCTTCATTTTAATGAACTGTCGCTTCGTCACCTGTTTATTGAGATCGATGGAAAAACTACTGGTTATAATCTATATGAAGGACCTATCGGCAAGAGTCTCGCAAAGTGTTCAGACTTCCCACCACACTGTTAAAAATTAACCTTTATTAAGTCGTGAATAAACCTTTATGAAGTGTCCTCGGATGATACGAGTGTTTGTACCTTTATTATATGCGCGAATCTAATAAAGGTTTTTAAACCTTTATTATACGCGCGAATCTAATAAAGGTTTTGAAACCTTTATTATACGCGCGAATCTAATAAAGGTTTTGAAACCTTTATTATACGCGCGAATCTAATAAAGGTTTTGAAACCTTTATTATACGCGCGAATCTAATAAAGGTTTTGAAACCTTTATTATACGCGCGAATATAATAAAGGTTTTTGAACCTTTATTAGATTCGCGAATCTAATAAAGGTTATTTTATTTTTTAATTATTTTTTAATTATTTAATGACATACTATTTATATATTAATTCACTTTTTATTAAATTAAAACACTTTTTTGTAAATTGATTATCTTTCAATTTATTATAAAAATATAAAACGAGTTTATAAAATAAATACGTATAAAAATATTATGTGAAGTCTACTGCAGTATTGATCAGTTGCGACCAGATCTATTTACGTGATTTGATATTATGTATGACATGACACCAAGTATGTCGACACGCTCTCCGTGTAAACTAGGATACGCCAGATGGCTGACAGTTGCTAACCGTATCTTAAGACATTATGTCTCCGTCTCTGACCCCGCAGCTAATCTTATTTTAATGGTGAACTTTGTTATAAATGTGTACGCTAAGGCCTGGTTCTCCATAAAGACGAAGTCACTCTTTACTGATTCGCCTACACACATATTTAACATGATCCAGAACGCAGTCCAGTTAGATGATAGTAGAGTTTCAGAAGTCATGTTTCGAGTCATCGAGAACAACTCCTTCGCAGTCCACAGTGAAAACGTATTATGTGTTAGCGGACTCCAGACCTAATATAAGAAGTCAAGCCATCGAGAAGATTCTTGATACCAGAAAAAAATTCCGTGCTCGTGACTTTAGGAAATTTATTAAACCTTCAAACAACAATTTCCAGGCCAATGACTACAATGAGCTGATAGGTAAAGACAACTGGCTCGTGTCTATTTTGACTGATGAATACTCATCCGAATATTTGGAATCAGTACTCGATTCATCGGAGCCATTCAGTTTCCCGAAATTTCCCTGTCACACTCAATCCGCAGAACGTCGCATTCGCCTTGTTTCTGAGACTTGTTCTATGATTGCTGACCAGAAACTCCGGGATTCCAGAATCAATATTACTTTGGCAGAGAGAGAGAGCTTATGCCTAAATTTATTATACGTAAAGATTTTAATCTGTCATAATGTCAACGGTAGAAGGTCGTGTTCAGACAATATTATAATATTATACTTTATATTATTATTTTTTAATAATAAATATTTTTAATTTCTCAATTATTATTTGTATGTTATTTAGTGCATTCCATATACAGAATATGTTTAATTGCAATCATGCATATCTTAATAATGATTAATAACTCGAGTTATGCGGAGATTTGGGCCTCAACCAGATCATTTTTCTATTCTTCTGTTTTCATTAAAAAATGTTTATCCATCTTTGTCGAATTTTAAAAATTATAAACACCAATATTTTTCCATTTTCAGTACTTTTACGTTAACATATAGAATATTAGAATATAATGTGATAACAAAAAATGGAAAAAATTAAAATTTTAAGGGGTATTGTAGCGAGAAAAAAAAATTACTTACAATCAAAATGTTAACACATAGTAGTTTAGTTAAGTGTTATTTAACAAATTACATAAGAATAATTATAAATTTTATAATTAAAAAAATAATATCATTTAAACTCAAATATAAATTTCTATAATAAACCTTAAGGGAATATAATAATTTAGATATCCATCTTGAATTTGACATATATCCAGGTTTTTTAACTTCTATCGTATTGATTCCCAAGTAGTAAACACATAATTCAACTAATTCCTGGTTATCATTTATTTCACGTACAATTTCTAGCTGTCTTTCGTACTTACTTATTAATGTAGCATTTTGATTACGACATCTGTTGAATAATGTTTTGTTGAGTAGAGTCCAATGTAAAGTCCGAGTATAGCCCGCGAAGTAAAGGTTTAAACATTCTAATATCTGGTGCATCCCCAATCATAATAAAGTTTGCCTTAAAAGCTGCATTTAATAAAATTTCAAATATATGGTGTCAACATGGAATATTTAAAAGTTGGCCAAATCTTCTATTTAATCTTGTGACAACTCCATTATGTCGACCAGTATTTGTGGCGGTTGTATCATAGCATAAACCCACTACAGAATGTTCCAACTGCCATGTTGTCAACACATCTACACTTGAACTATATATATTTGATGAATTTCCATTCTGAACTATTCCTACACCTATTATAGTACTCTTATCTTCCCATACATATTGTAGACAAATGGGTATTACTTCAACAAAATCCGATCTGGACCTATAATATAAATAGTTAATACATTATCAGTAATTATATATATATATATATATATATATATATATATATATATTATGGATATTTTAATATAAACCTATCAAGATTATTCATTCGTTTTCCATCAAAATGTATTATAACTTTACCTTTATTTACATTTTCCTTTATATAGTTATAGGTAATAATTCTATACTGGTCTCTTCTTCTCCATGTTGTTGAATTTGAATGATAGTATATAGAAATATTCTCCCTATTATTTATGTTACCCGCAGTAATTCGTGTTAGCTGTAAAATAATTCACAGTATATATATATATATATATATATATATATATATGTGTGTGTATATATATTAATATGTATATATATATTCATATATATGTATGCATTTTAAATTGTTTATAATACCTGTGAATTTGTAAGTCCGCATCTATCAGCATTTCTTGCAATATTAATATTTATAGCGAATTCCTTTCTTATTATTCGTCTTTCATAATATGGTCTAAAATCTCCATCATCACCTCCATCATCATCTCCATTATCAACTCCAACATCATCTCCATCATCCTCTCCATCATCATCTCCATCATCCTCTCCATCATCCTCATCATCATAATCTCCGTTATTATTATATTCATCGTCACCATCACCGTCACCATCACCATTACCATCAACGTCACCATTGCTCTCACAATGATCGCAACCAACACCACCATTACTCTCACTGCCATTGTCATCAACAACATTGCCTTCTCCACCATCATCAACACAAACATATCCACTATTTCTACAATAATCATGATCACCATCACTACCATCTCCGCCAACATTATCTCTACATTTGCCATCGACACCACCAGAATCGCCATAACCACAATATACATATTCTTTACTAATACCAACATCATCTCCATTACCATTATCACCATCGCCACCATTATCACGATAACCTAGCATTAATACCACCACCAATATTATCATCGCCATTAACATCTTCATCTGTACTCCTAATAACTAAATAATTTAATGATATATAAATATAGTTTTAAAATGCGAATATTATAATTAATCAATATTATATAATAGTATATGCTTTTAAGTAATCATATTATATTAATAATATATATCACATAATATAATTTCTGTAGTTAGGATGGTTCCAATTCGCTCTTTCTGATTTTTATAAAAAGTTTCTTCAAAATTCGATAGGATACCATTTTTTTTATATCAAAAAGAGTATTAATACTTTTTTCAAATAATTTTTTCGCAGTATTAGATTTTACCTTTCATTGATAATTTTTTGAATTTTTCATACTTGCAGCATAAACTTTTCATTTTGATTATCACATGCTGCTTGCTAATAGTTGGTATTGAAGCAGATTTCCATATATCCATAATATGGTTGGAATGATGTGTATAAATAATTGCATTATTTGATCTAAGGTAACTTTTTTTTAGATTTAGCGAATACTAAGTAATTTAATATATCTATTAAATGGTAGTCTATTTACAGGTACATATTGATTTCCATATAAATTTAAATATACAGTATTCATTATTTAGTTATCAAAAATATTGTATTGAATGAAATATAATTATACATATAATTTAATTTATTAATTAATTTAATTTTATTAATTTAATTAAATTACTATATATTTTTTTTATTTGTTATGATAGAATTATAATAATATAACATTTATATAATACATATATTAAATACTTTTAATTATAAACTAATACATGTCTATTAACAATAATTATGAAAAATAATATATATGTTACATTTATTAATATAATTACTAATAATATTGGTAATTAAAGAATATTTAATATGTAGATTTCATAATATTTAATAAATCATATTATATGACCTTGATATATTATAGATATAATTGAAATTAATATAATAGTAATTTCATATAAAATACATACATAATTACACATAAATATAAAATTGCTACTATATATTAGTATATTTATTACACTTTTTGATTGACAGGAATGATATATATTTGTATTTTTTTATAATCATAATTATTCAGCAAATGATATATTTAAAAAAAAAATAAAATAGCTAAACAATGCAAAATGTTAATTACCTACCGATTCTCGCGTTTTAAGTCAATTCGATAAATATTAAATCTTCCAGAGGTAAAAAATGCTGGTTGCTATGCAAATTGGAAAAAGTCACCTAAAAAGTGCTTTAGGAGGGTCTATAAAAGACTGAATTCCTAAGAAGATAATAATGCTAGACAATAAATTGTTGTTGTATTTAATAGCCAACATATATAGCTATTATATTAGGAGGGTTTTTTTTTGAGAAATGCCCTATTATATATAGTTAAAAATAAAAATAAATTGTGATCAAAATCAAATTATAAAATGATCTTATTATTTAATTGTAAACAATAATTATGAAGTATTCATAAATATTCAAAAAGATGTTGTTTAAAATATTGAATTCAACAATAACTCTAGAATTCATCAGTTCTCATAACATATTACATTGTTATATAATATATTTAAAAACTCATGTATTTATTATTAAATATATCTAAAATTAACAAACCTGATTAATAAATTCTAACCCTTGATCGGATATTAATTTATTTGGATTGCCATAAGCAGAAAAATTAATTCAAACACCTAATTATTATATTATTAAAATAAAATAAAAATATTATTGATAATCATAATAAAATTAATATTGAAATATAATCATATATATTTAATATTGTATGGGATTTGTTTATTGATTAGAATTTATGTTTAGTATAATTTATTAAAATATTTTATTTTAATGAATAATGTTAAATATAATATACATAGCTATAAAGGAATTGAAATTGTATTATGATTGATATACATTTATAAAGTTAAGTATTTAAAATAACCTTACAATACCACTAACAAATGTATTGACTAAATAGTGTAATAAACTTTGTGTAATAATACACAATAGTCATATTTATTCATTTTGTATATTCTAATTAATATTTGAAATAATTTTGTATTATGAAATATTATATAATTTTATAACAAATATTCTTATTAAGTTCAGATAATAATCCTTTAAACCGTATGTGATTAGGACCAATTGCATCCTTTCCACGCATCTCAATGACCATTACTCTTATTGGATGCATTAAATGTGATATTGTTTGTATATTTTCAAATCTTTGACATGTATCATGAGATTTAATCTAATGTTTATGATTAATAATATAATATTATATAATATATATTTATTATTTGAATATTTTATTGTTATATTATTATTCATAATAAAAGAGTAACTTAAACAGAATTTTTTAAAAGAGTAACTTATACCAGAATACATATATTTTATATATTAAATGATTAAATTATAATTACTCGTTCTTGCAATATTGATTAATATATGAAACATATGTACAAGTTTAATAAAGCTAAATTTAAATTAAAAAGATATAACTAGATATAGATTATTAACAAATCATAAACGTTGTAGATTATTGTTTAATTGCAATAAATAATCATATATAATAGTTTTACTAATGCATATTTTATATATTTTAACTAATTTTCCTATTTGTATAAACTTTATTTATAATATAAAATTACCATTTTTAATTAATCTACTAATATAATAGATTGTTTCCGTACATAATGTATTTGGATATGTTCTGTTTAATAAATAATGATGTATATTAATAGATAAATAAAAAAAAAGTCATAATTAAAAATATATGATAGCATTATTTTATTTGAGCATAAAAATCAAGTGTTTACTTATTATTAAATTATTAAATGCAAGGTTATATTTAAATCGAAGTAAAACTTACCACAAAAGAAAGATATCTACACTCCCAATATTTATCTGTGTATGAGATATCTTTTCTTAGTAGTATCTTTGATAAAGCTACCGTAAAATTAATCATATAATATTTAATTATTAAAGGGATATGTGTTCTCATAGATGATATCTATTACTATAGGTATTCGCATTCTTATGAAAATACGATGAAAATGGCTGAATGTTATTCGATTCCTGATATTCCCCTCTGCAATTACATCCTCATTGTTACTTGATCTGGGTATAATAACAAGTAGTAACCGTCATAGAATTGTTGATAGAAATGCTGTATGACGACAACGTAATAGAAGTCGCTCAAAAAATAGTCTGTAAAAGTAAATATTAATAGTATTTTTTTGACAGAAAAATAGATTCAACTTTGCAATCCAATTGAAAAAAGCTGTACGAAGAACTCATCACCATCATAAATGAATCAGGTAGACAATATATGTGTCATGCTGTATCTTTGGGACATAAAGCAGAAGATATAAACAATCCTATAGTTAATGGTATCATTTAATTTTATATTTTCGACATGTCAGACTATTATTACGATGATGAATTGCAGCATATTTTAGATGTTGACGATATATTAAGTGATTGCGATATATCACTAGAAGAAGTAGTTAGTATAATAATGTATTACATTATAATTGATTGTTATCTAATACAATATTTGTAGCAATATTACAAATTAAAAAATATATATTTTTTATAAACCTTACATTTCTAGATTTACTATTCTAATAATTATACACATATTTAATATATATATATATATATTTATTTATATACACGAATATATAATTAAACTATTGTTATTAATATTCAAATTTAAAAACAGTTAATTCAATTGAAAATAGATTGAAATTTTACATATAGGAATTGTTGATTTATTTACAAATATTTAGAATTTGATTTCTTGCTAATTTTTATATTATAAAAATTTGATTATTATTAACTTTTATTATAAATTTCCAAAATAAATGATTGTAACTTCTTCAATGATAGTTATTTAAAAATACAATTAACATATAGTTACACTATTTTATTACCTATTAGTTAATTTATTTGTTAATATATATATTAAAGTTATGTTATTCAGTATAAAATATATATATTATTTTTTATTTAATCAATAAAATATTTAATTAACTATGCGTCGTTAATATGAATACCATTAAGATAATTAAATTCTCGTTAAAATATGATAACTTATAATTATCGAAAATTATTTGATAATGTAAAAGTATATTATTTGAGTAATAGTATAAATTTATAATCTTACAAAAAGAGCGCATACTTTTGAAATATGCGTGGGAGGTAAAGGGTTAATTAGCTTTAAGTTTAACAACTAATGTTAACATACTATAATATTTACATATAACAAATATTGTTCAAACTTATTAAATATATAAATATTATTTTATATAAATCTAATTTGTGATAACCTTATTAATAATCTCTGATCCTTGAAACAGACAAAATAATGTATTAAAATCCTTAGATATGTAATATTGTAGGCACATATAAAATTAGTAGTATTAATATAATATAAAATTATAATAATAATATATCAAAATATATAACTAAATTCTATGAATATGGTGAAGTTCAAACAATATTTATTAACATCGTAATATAGATAGAAAATAATACGAATATATTATTCGTCAATAGAAACAAACTTTGTATACTAATAAATTATTTATGAATAATATTTAACATAAATTCATATAATCATCAGTTATTATTAACAATAACTAATGTTATATAAATTTATTAAAATATATATATATATTAGAAAGGTTGTTGGTCTATTCACATCATGTCTCGAATCTTGTAACGTTAATGCGATGCAATTCGAGAGAAATGTTATAACTTCTCAAACCTCTAAATTAATCCATTTTATGAATCCGCTTCTCTTTAATTGATATTTTAATAACATCTTTCTTTGTGGTCCTTCATGAATTCAGTAAGTTATACGTGAATTGATTCTTCTTTTTTTTGCAAATTAAATTTTAAAAGGGTTTAATTGCTGTGAGAAGTAATCTAGTTTTTAGTGGAGATAATTTGTTCAGTAATATATTGATTATGAAAGTCGAGTAATTGTTCTGTCCGCTAATGATTTAAGTTGGGAGATAATTCTATAAGCGCAGATGTATCTAATATGTCTAAACAGAATATGTATTGTTAATTTTAGTGAAGGTTTACATTCAATAAAGTTATTAGAGTAGGAACTAATAAGTATGTTTATTTTTTAGTAAAGTCCAATGTATATTGGTAATTATTAAATAGATGTTACTTAATATCACGTAATATGAATGGTAAAATCTATATATCGTGTTATGTTCAATTATTTATAGTCGATCACATTTGTTATGATGCAGTATATCGGTATCGTAGTGAAAATTACATAAAATGAGTAGTCTATGATATTAGTCGATTCAATAAATATTTTAAGACGATTGTTTGGTGGACAACAATTTACTTTATTAGTATCAGTAAAGTGATGTTATTATTTCGGAGAATTATCAGAAGCGCAGTTTGTGTAGTATCGTTTACATATAATATATTAGTACTACTTCACTGCTTTTTTGCCCTATTATCTGCTCTTAGATTATGTTATAAACAATTCCTACCATAGGAATGGGACATTTCATTATAGCAATACGTGATGAGTCGCAGTCTGTGATATACTGCATAATAATGTGAATGTTGGTTATTAATGGTTGCATACAAATATTAGTTTATTGTTACCATGTAACTAACGGTTTATGCACTATCATCAACTTTGCTTGCTATTTTCGATCGTGCAATGCACGACGTGCATATTTGAGTGTCATATATTGATTACGGATTTAGAAAACGTAGGTTTTGATTTGAAGATTGATATCGATATTAAGGATAGTAGTGAGAATGGGAAGTTTGGTTTAATTGGAGAGAAGTTAGATATGTGTGGTGGTATGTAATTAGTTTAAACAGGTTTATGTATCTCCTATTTTGTAGTGATGCTTGGATGGATAATGCTTGAAATATCTTAGAATATCTAGTGATGTGGCTGATTAGGCAAATCTTATATAGAATTATCTGTTTCATAGGGAGTCGTTTTAGTAAAATTCGTAGTGGGGATTTTTTTCTGTCGTGAATGTTTGGAGAGTTTAAATATTATCTAATGATTATTGGAGGTGACATGTTGGGAGAAGTGTTGAGCAAGTATTTACAGTATATGAGTTAGGTGAGTATTAAGTATGTAGCTAGTAGCTTGCCTGTAGTGATATTAATAAATGTATTATGCGTACATAGTGAAGAACATAGTTGATGGATTCAGAAATATGTTTTCCTTGAATTTCTAATATTAGTTATTTGTCGAATAGCAAACTAATATTAGCCATATGTGCATTTCTGTTATGCAGAATTTATTATTTTATCGTTGGGTTCAGGTATTTTGCAACGGATTTATAAGTCGTTGGCAAAGAGTAGTATATAGTAGCTTAGGATATTTATTTTAGAGTGAAAATCAGGCAAGGACCTATATATATGAAGAGGAATGTGTTAAGTACTAATCATTGGGGAACTCCGTATAAGATCTTGTGTAATTTGGATACTTAATTTATATTTATTTTATAATATTTTTCTTCAGGTATGATGAAAACTAATTACGTGCTTTTCCAGATATACCCATTGAAGTCATTCTGGTGGAGAAGGTATCGAAATTTAAAGATAAGTCTAGGAGATTGATCATTAATGTAGAGTATATTTAGGTTGTATTAAAGATATAAGTGAGAGCTCTCATCTGCTAGCAGATTAAGTGATTTTATATTTGGTATAGATGTTTTGCCACGATTTTACTATATTATTGTAGGTAATAAATAGGAATTGAGTTGGAGAGCAACAACTTTTTCGAGGGTCTTGTATAATAGTGATTAGTTGTAGATTGGATATTAGTTGGATATAATGGATTTGTCTAGTTTATAGGGTGTTCACACTGGATTCAATTCAACCGCAACTCGGGTGACTAGTAATTTGGTAACTTTTCATCATAGCCTGTTCTCACCAGATTAATAACAACTCGGGTGCATTATCAATGTTTTAAATATATTTCTCATTTTTAAGAAATATATTCTAAGATTATTTAACAATAAATGATATTTTTTATATACGCATTGGTAATATAGTTAATTTATAATGAATATATTAAGTTCTACTATAAGATATAGAATAAATATAGTATTGCTACTACTGAAAGTAATAGTAAAGCATAAATATGCTAATCAGATATTTTACAAACTGAATAGATAAACAATAATTTGTAAATGTTTCTTTGTTTATAAATATATTTAAACATCTTCACCCGAAGTTGTCTAATCACCTAATTACCCGCATTTAACTATATTTTATATTTTGGTTGAAAAGTTGCCGAGTCACTAGTCACCGACTTGCTGTTGGATTTAATCCGGTGTGAACACCCTATTAGGTATTATTATTTGTAAGATATGTGTGCACTATTTTTGTATAATAGAGAATTATACAAGAGTGAGGAAATAATCAATAGTTTATTTATGGTATTCTTAGTGATTTGATGAGAACCTTTTAGTTAAGTACTATGGGATAGACTAGTTAAAATAAGGAATTGATTTCGGACATTAGTTTTTCAATATTGTGACTGAGTGTAATGCATATTATGTAGAGTTGCTGATGAATATTGTGGGGAGGCAGTGAATTGATAATGTTGTTGACCTTGACGTGGAAGAATTTATTACACTTTTCAACAAATACGTTTATGGGTTTGGATAATATTAACTGGGTAGTTTTCCAACTAGTTAATATTAGTTTGCTAAGAGAAAAGCATTTTATTTTATATATTATCTAGGTTTTTTGATAATATTGCATTGTCTTATACATTATGTATACTGTGGAGGTGATTTTGATTGTCGCTAATGATTTACGGAGATACGCATAAGCTGGGCCATAATGTATATAACTCTAAATATACTATTTGCTGTTGTGTCTTAATGTGGTAGTTTTCTATTCGATGGGGGTTAGATGGTTTATATGCAGATTTTTTTGTGATTTTCAAATGAAGGTGTGATATTTAGCAATGATTGTTTAGGATTTCGATTATTAATTGTTTCTGTTTTTTAATGCAAAGCGAATTATATGAAGCATTATATTATGGTCGACGGTATCAAAAGTGAAGGAGAGATCTAGGAGAACCATAATAATTCTATTACGTTGTTTAGGACTGGAGTAAATATCATTAAGTATTACTGTTTGAGCTGTATCGGTGGATTTATGTTCAGTGTAATCACTTTGAAATGAATACATTATGTTGTTTTTCATATTAAATAACTTTAGCTGAGTGGATACAATTTTTTCAAGGTCAGTAGTTGGAAAGAATGTATTTATCTAAGTTTTGGTTTTTTCTATTTAGGTGTGACAAGTGCTATTTTTTAGATCTTTTGGGACATGGCCAGTAATTAATGAATCTTCAATTGTATATTAGTTTTTGATTGACTCAGTAGAATTTCTATTATGGTTATATATGGTAGATCGAAAGAAGAGAAAGTCTGAGTTGGAATTTTCGAATCTCAGTCATTTTCTTTTTGAAAGCATAAATTCAGGTATGAACCATTTAAAGAAGTTACGGAGGATTATGGAGGTTTATTGGTCTTAATTCGTGCATGTTCAATTAAAGTGTCGTGTAGTGATGTATATAATGAAGATGATTCTAGAAATGTTTTTGAATTAATGTATCGTTGGAGAAAATCTGAGTAGAAGGATATTATTGTTATAATATTATTGTTATTTATTTTCCTGTAGTTAATAGTTGCTAAAGGTCGTGAAAGTTTGTTAACATGGAAATTGGAAGATGATGATCAGATATTAATAGTTTAGAAGAATGATTGCTAGTGAGTGTGTTTGTATTATGAGATATTACAAGATCGAGAATATTTCCTGAAATTTGAGTTGGTTCATTGATATATTGAGAGAAATTAGAAGATTCGATTAGTGAGATGAATTTCCTGGTATTTTGTGAATTTATATTTAATGGAATATTTAAATCGCCAGTAAAGATTATTTTAGTTGATGAAGCATTGATTATGTTCTGGAAATCATCCATAAATGTTGGTATGCATTCGATGGGCGGTAGATTGTTATGATTGTGAATGAGAGAGAGAGTTTATAGAATGAAATGTGCAGGAGAATGCTTCACAAGATTTAAGTTGAAGATTATTTATATTAGTGATCTTAAGAATTTTCTTGTATAGTAAACCTACACCACCATCATAGTGGGTATATGGCCTGGGAAAGTGAATAAAGTTAGCGGTATCAGTAATTAGTTTAAAAATTAAAGATAAGTCATTTTATGTTAGCCATGTTTCTATGTGCCATGTTTCTGTTCTTTTAGTGGCTCCATGTATTATTTTATTGTGAGTCTGTTTGACATGGGTGGTAGATATTGTATTATGTTCTGGAAGTGAGTGTGTGATTGAGTGAGCTAGTGAGTGATAGAGTGAATGGGTGAGTGAGAGAGTGCATGAGTGAGTGAGCGAGTGAGAGAGTACGTGAATGAGTGATTGAGTGAGTGGGTAGGTTAGTGAGGTGTTGTGCTTATAGTGATGTGTATATTGAACTTGTATTTAATATATTTATTAAATTCTATGATTATTATACGAATTTAAATATTAGATTGTTTTTAATTTATTTAAAAAATGTTAATGTTATTTATTTTAAAACCATTTTTGAAAAATTAAAATGTTAATTTTTATTATTATATTAATTGATGGAATTCTCTCTGATGTTAGTATTAATATATATATATATATATATATATATATATATATATATATATATACATCAATATATTATATTAGTTATATTTTGTGAAATATTCACATAAAAGTCATTATATCCTTTTTCATTTTATATAATGGTATCTCATTATTGTGAAGATACAGTAGTTATGTAGATTTAAATATGATCTCATATATAACATTTTTTGTTTACATTAATATTTGAACATGCTTTCAATATTTCAATTAATAATCCTTTTTATTTGTATGCTACTTATATAGCTATAGTTATCGTATACAAATGGTTGTATTTATTATGTCTATTTAATTTTTTAGTTTATTATTATTTTTAAAAAATCATGATCTTTTTTTGGACATCAATGTTTTGTATATCTATATATATATATATATATATATATATATATATATATATATCATTTTGACATTTACTAATTAAAATATATTTTCTATGGGGTATTGGTATTTTTTTATATACTAAATTATCCAGATCATTTTATTTTGTTGTATTATATAATAAATATGAAACATATTTTATTTGTATTAATATATTATTTATTTTTTTTATATACTAAATTATCCAGAGCATTTTATTCTGTTGTGTTATATAATAAATATGAAATATATTTTATTTGTATATTATTTGTATTAATATATTATTTATTTTTTTTATATACTAAATTATCCATAGCATTTTATTCTGTTGTGTTATATAATAAATATGAAACATATTTTATTTGTAATAATATATTATGTTTATTTTTTCTTTAAAAGAATTATATAAGAATGTTTATTATTTTTTGCCATAATTTATTTATATTTTATTAAATTTATATCAGATTATTGTTATTTTCATATTATATTTATATTGAATTTCATTAAAATATTGACTGTTAACAGCTGGAACAATTCACATATACTGATATAGAGTACTTGAATGTCAAACTAGCCATGATAGTATTATCAGTATCTATTGTAATCTTCTGCATTATGTCGTTTATGATTATAAATGAAAATACTATAAATATCATCTACATCAAAATCTACCAACCATGTTTAACCTGTAATAACCTGATATAACCTATATTAGTCTGATATAACATGTATTGGTAATATTATAATTAGTTTTTATAAAACTTTACATTTAAAAATGAAACTGGTAAATATTAGTATGACAATTATGATAAATGCATTTAATGTACATTTTATTAAAAACTAAAACATGATCTTATAACGTTAACTTACATATCTGGTATCTTGTATATAATGACGTAATTAGGATTTAAATAATCTTCCATAAATTCTAATATTGATAATATAAATCTAACTATTATCTAGGATATTTTAGAGATATTTTAGAATATATTATTAAGTGATAATATAGAAAATAATAATAGTAATAGTAATTATAATAATCTATTAAATAAACATATACCCATTATGGTCAAGAGATTTAATATTCTCTTTATAAGAATTATTAATATATAGATTTAACATATATGCAATCACATACAGATATATATATAATATTTCGATAAAAATCGAAAAAAAAATGTTCCACAATAAACATTTAATTATTCTGCACTGATAATATCAATAAAATACACCCCATTATAAGAGTTGCTGATGAGTTGTTGATACCATGCAGTTAAATCAAATGATATCAAAAATTATTAGTTTGTAATATATATTGAACATATTTGAATTCTAGTCAATAATATAAGTGATTGGAAATTACCTAATTTACCTAATTATATATTGGAGAAGAACAATAAATGTATAAAATAATTTCATCTAGTAATAGTATTTGAATATAAAATATATTAATTATCGTTGGCTTGAATATACTATACCATATTATATTAATATAATATACTATATTAAATTGTATGTTCGTAATAAAAATGAATTCTAAAAAAGAAGTTGAGAATAATACTAATATAACTATTGCTATAATTATAAATCAATGACTACTACATACTAATTATAGCAGAATTGTCTTCACATCTGTATTATTTTTATTATTTATATATAAATAGAAATCTTTTAAAATCATTTCATAAATTTAATTTTCGTGAGATTATTTATTACTATTTAATAATATTCAATATAATTGAATAACTCGAAATTTATAATTATCATCTAAATTGTTTGCAGACCTTTATTAATTTTGAGTATTCTATTGATAACCTATGTATTAGATTATTATTTTACTAATGTTGAGATTAGTAAAACTAGTTAAATGTTCATGTAAAAATATAAATTTTTAAAGATTTAAACGATTTCAAATTAATTGAATAATAATAACCTAAAATGTTACATTTCGAATACTTACAAATATTAATACCCTTAACTGGATCACTACCACAGAATAACAACAAATTATTAAATATGTAATGTTCTTTTCTACTTAAGACCATTAATGCTAAATATATCATCCTTATTTATAACACACAGCATCATATATACTGTATTATAAATGATCATAATTTTTCTCAGATAATCATAGCTTCATTTAAATCTTACATCAATTCATATATTGTTAACCATATATCTATTTTATTTTACATTTCTGAAATATCGATAGAACAACCAGATCCTTTAAATTCTTCATCAAAACTGTTACTAATATTCTCAAGACAAATTTTTTTCGAAACATTAAAAAACTAAATCAGATAAAATCATATAAAGTCTATAAACGATGTGTATTCTCTCGTATCCAAAAAACAATAAAAATAATTTGTTTGTCAATTAAATTTCTAGAATATTACATTTCCTGACTTCTGTAAAGTGATCTCATTTCCTGTCCATGTATGCTATTAATAAATATGTTTACGATTCCATCACTTTATAAAATACTTAATATTCATATGAAATTCCTTAATATTCCTTCTTAATGAATGTTATATATATATATATATATATATATATATATATATATATATATATATTGTTCCTAACATCAATCTTATTATATTATATTATCCTTTTCATGTGAAAATTGTTTGTATATCATATATTTTAAAGAAAGCAGACTGATATCAATTAACTCTCTAATTATTTCTTTATTTCGCATATCCCCTAATTCTCCAAAGTGTTGAAAGAGTGGTTAGACGATAAAATAATACTGTATACGTAGTCATATAACTTAGATAGAATAGTGGTTCTGCTATTCTTACTTTAGCATAGACTACTAACAACCTAGTCTTTATTTCTACTTTTCTTATTTTAAATTATACGAAATGTTGATGCAAACATATTTATGCAGCGATATATATATATTAATTATTAATTAAGCAACTATTAATTAAATTAAGCTTTTTATATAACATTATAACTTTTCATATATATATATATTAAAAAC
>OZ038318.1:1043074-1098074 GCA_964035775.1 Osedax frankpressi
CAGTCAGTCAGTCAATAAATCAGTTAGTCAGTCAGTATGTTAGTTAGTAAGTCAATCAGTCAGTCAGTCAGTCAGTCAATAAATCAGTTAGTCAGTCAGTATGTTAGTTAGTAAGTCAGTCAGTCAGTCAATAAATCAGTTAGTCAGTCAGTATGTTAGTTAGTAAGTCAATCAGTCAGTCAGTCAGTCAATAAATCAGTTAGTCAGTCAGTATGTTAGTTATTAAGTCAATCAGTCAGTCAGTCAATAAATCAGTTATTCAGTCAGTCAGTTAGCCAGTCAGTTAGTCAGTCAGTCAGTTAATGAGTCAGTCAGTCAGTCATTCAATCAGTTAGTCAATCAGTCAGTCAGTCAGTCAGTCAAATTGTCAGTATGTTACTCATTCAGTTAGTCAGTCATTCAATCTGTAAGTCCATCTTTAATTTACAAAATGATAATAAAATAATTGTAATCATTTATTTACTTTTATTTTAATTTTAAAATTTGTCTATTAAATATAACTGCCAGCTATGCAAAAATTATACATAATTAAAAAAAAATTGAATTTGTATGTTCCTCAAACCACCTTAATTTCCAATCCATATTGAAATATATTGTGGTATTAATGTAAATATGATTAATAATATTACTCCTTTACTTATATTTATATAATGTATAATATATAAAACATATACTTAATGAATATAGAATGTCAGAATGAAGAACTAGAGTCGGAAGATGAAGAAGTATGTACTGATGTAATTGTCGCAAATAAAAGCGAAGAGGAAATTATAATCAATAATGACGAGGCTGAAAGTAAAGCTCCGAGTGTTTCTATTGGCGGTGATACGGCCGGAAATGCCTACATCGACGATATCCTAAAAGATAAAGAAGCATCTTCGCCGAGCCCACAGGACACAGATGAAGATGATGAAGAGTGATGAAGAGTTTGAGCCCACCTGGAGTTCTCCAGAAAATAGCGACTCCGGAATCACCGGTGATGATCTCTATAACGATCTTGTATAATAAATATTTATTAATGTTTTATATATCAATTTTTTTATTAATTTAAAAATAAATCATATTTTTTTTATTTTTATTATTTAATTATTCATTTTCAAAATAATAAATATGTACACATTTATATAAATACAAATAAGAATTCAAAGAAAATAATATAAATTTGATTAATGTTGTAGTTCTATATACAAATTAATGATTACTTTTGATATCACATTAACAATATAGAATTGTTGGTAATAATGGTATTGGTAATTGGCATGCACAGGTAATCACATTGAAGAAAGCAGTTCACAAACATTCGAGTATCAAAAGCCATAATGATTAAAAAGGTAGCTTTATAATAACAAATAATAAATTCAAATAATATATATTGTAAAGTATACAGTAAAAAGCTGTGTTGATATGATAAAAGGAAGGGATATTATAAAATATAAGTTGTCCATTCGAATCCAAGTTATTTAACAAGTCATCGTTTAATTTATATCAGCATCAATTGATTATTTCCTAAATGTGATTAATTTATTAATTTTATTGGAATGGAAATTGATTTTATTTTTACAAATAGCCTCTTTGTATCTAAAATATTCTATTGAGGTATATATTTACTATAGTACTTCCGAGGGATATATTTCTTTGAAAACCTGCTGAAACCATTACACGTCGAAGTGTTATATAACTATGTTTCGGTCGTGGTTGGTCGATCGTCGTAGATCAACAGGATGTCTTCGTCGGTTCCGAAAGCCTTGCGGGCACTGTTGAAGCTGCCGTAGCTGCAGCAGCACAATGTCTGCGTTCCCGACGGATTCAAGTAGTAGATAAGTCGTCGTTTCACGTTATACCCGCACACGACGATGAAGTGACCTGTATCAATATACGTGTATAGCAAAAGTGTGTATATATGATTTTATAATATATTAAAGATAAAATTATGTATGGATATCGTATTGATTATTAAAGATACTAGAAACTAAATATAACCAATATACATATTTCTTGTCATAAAAATTATATTGACATATAATTATATTTGTATGTTTATATATTCAATAATATAACTTAATCAACAATATTTTTTAAAATTAACTTGGTATATATTTCAATAATTGGATTATTTGAAATGAATAACAAATTTAAAACAAAATTTTATATAGATGGTTATATAAGATACACATTTTATTATAATGAATCAAATTAGTTTAATATGGAGTGATATTTATATTATATAATACAACATTAAAAATAATATTAATATTATATTCCATATTACATTTTTATTATTCATTGACTAAGATTTAATTATATTATCTTGGATTTTTAGAAATAACTATGATTTCTATTTAAAATTCAAATATAAAATTTACCGCTCTTTATGAGTAATATTTAGTAATATGTAGTAATATGTAGTAATATGTAGTAATATGTAGTAATAGGTAGTAATAGGTAGTAATATGTAGTAATATGTAGTAATATGTAGTAATATGTAGTAATAGGTAGTAATATGTAGTAATATGTAGTAATATGTAGTAATATGTAGTAATATTTAGTAATATGTAGTAATATGTAGTAATATGTAGTAATATGTAGTAATATGTAGTAATATGTAGTAATATGTAGTAATATGTAGTAATATGTAGTAATATGTAGTAATATGTAGTAATATTTAGTAATATGTAGTAATATTTAGTAATATGTAGTAATATGTAGTAATATTTAGTAATATTTAGTAATATGTAGTAATATTTAGTAATATGTAGTAATATGTAGTAATATGTAGTAATATGTAGTAATATGTAGTAATATGTAGTAATATGTAGTAATATGTAGTAATATGTAGTAATATGTAGTAATATGTAGTAATATGTAGTAATATGTAGTAATATGTAGTAATATTTAGTAATATTTAGTAACATGTAGTAATATGAGTAGGTACAAGGTACTAGGCACTAGGTATCTGTATCTTGATAATTAACTATATATTAAGGCTGTTTTACAAATATTATGTTATGTATTTTATAAATGAAGTGTTTATACTAGAAATTTAAGAAGTTATTTATTTCATATAATAGATATATTCATACAGTAAAGCTATAGTAACCTTGATATTGATCTATAAATTTTGCCATGAATGTAAAACATATTTTAACTTGCTGTATAATGAGAAATATTACTAACAAATGGTTTAATATTATGATTTGTTTTAAACTACAATGAAAATTAAAAATTATATACCTATATATTTGATTAATTCCCAATAATTCACTATATATATATATTGCTTACCTCCGGTTTGCAAATCTTACAAGGAAGAAAAGTAGAATCTACTAGAGCAATAAAACAACTGTTGTTTTTTAAATGGTCAATCAGGTCGCATATTTTTAGAGATCTATAAAATAAAAAAGGTAGTTAAATTAATTAATCTTAAACGAATGCATTAAATAGAAGCTATTACATTAGCTCAAATTAAAATACTAATCTATACAATATTTAACTTATAGATGACATAAAACTATACTTACATAGATACTCTTAGAAAACATTTATTATACTAACTTATTTTGAACATTGATACCGATTTTTTTAGAATTTTCAAATAAATCGCAAACTCTTTTTTCATCTTCTCCGAAATGCTTTTTGTAGAAATCCTTGCAATGAATAATTATACTATAAAAAAATATTGAAATAACTAGTTATTAAAAAAGGTATCTTATTAATGAAACCTTATTTGAGTATTGTTTCTGTACACCCATTGTAACTGAAGTGAAACAATGCTTAATACCATATTCACAAAGGATATTTGCTAGGTCAATTGTCCACACACTGTAATAGTACATTATTGATTAACTATATCATTGAAAATTGTCTACCAATTATAGACTCAATTTGAATAATAAAATAAATTACAATTAATTATTAAAATTTTTTGAGAATATATTTTTAATTGACATATTTATAAATAATATAAACATATATATAAATAATATAACCATATTTATAAATAATATAAACGTATATATAAATAATATAACCATATATAAAAGCAATAGTTAGTCACATACAATATTTCATGTGAAATAGAAATTTCGACCTGTTACCGAAAGCAAATTCATTATAGCCTTCTTTAAAAAGCGTATAATCTTTACCCAGATGCATGAGAACCATCTGAAGACAAGCGAGACCGCAATCCCAGCGAAACTGTTGCTGTACGTGAGGTACTTTAGTGATCACCAAGAATTCATCGTTGAGAGTGTAATCTATAACAAATAAGGCAATATATAATATTTATCAGCCATGGTGTGATTTAATATCACCATTTTATATCTACTCATTAATAAAATATATATTACAATTCTCAGCTATTTATTATCCAGCATTATTCTTGATATTATTGATTTGATTAATTAACTATTAATTTTATTTTGGAAATTAAAAAGATAGTACATAGAAGAAATAAATTATGAAATATAAACCATCGCACGTAATTCTAGTCAGCCTCTCTATTACAGATAGTATAAGTTCAACAGCCATTTAGTTGTATATCACAGACAAAAATCATGGATTAGTTAACAAATTAACATCAGTAACAGATATTAATGATTCAATATTATATATTTTTCTCAATTATAACTTGTAATGTATTTATAAATTTGATTGATAACTAAAGTATTCATTAAAATGTACCTATTCAGTATATATATTTCATAGGTTATTAAATGTTATATAATAAATTGGATATTTATTATCATTTTAAATTATTTTTTAAATAATTTGATTTGATTCAATTCGATAACAAGTAATATTATATTATAGATTATTACATATTTAATTTTAACTATGTAAATAATTATATTAAAAAAGTAATATAATATTTATTAAATAAAAGTTGTTAAATTAACGATTAATTGAGTTAAATTATAATTGAAAGATTTTTATATGATACATATTTAAATAATTGCATTTTTAAATCTGCTAATACATTATTATTATTACAATATATGTTTAAATTATTTTATAAGTATAATAATTATAAATATATCTAGGTTCAAAAAAACTGGGTAATAGAGTATCTAGATTAATGTAAAAGTGTAAATTTCAAAAATAACATTGATATTTTTAATATATATTAATAATATTTACTAGTATTTTAATAAAATATTTTTATCGAATTTTTTAATAATTAAATTAGTAAGGTTAGGCTTATTCGTGAATATACAAATTATATTACTATACGGTATAATTTAATTTATTTTAGGACTTAAATTTATCTTTATTTAATATTTATTTCTGAAAACGAGGCTTATTTAATTTTTCATCATGGCTTCTAATGGTAAATATAAATTTATAATGATCTAATAGTTCATTATTTGTATTTAAATTGGGGACTTTTACAATATATTTATTTGTATTATGACCTACATATATTGTATAATATATATTATTATGTATTAATATGGTTATCGTGTAACTTTTAAAATATAACAAATTATATTATTTATTTATTTAAATAAAAATCATTTTAAAAAAGATTTAATATTTAATTAAATTATTAATTTAATTAATATTATATATATTAATGATTAGTTAGAATCATATGTCTATTTTTTGACTCTTGCGTGTCTAGATATATAATATAATATATTAATTAATATTAATTTGGGCTAATTAATTTTACGAAAATAAATATAATATATGGTTTATCGCTAGAATTATCATAAGATAAACTATATTAATTTAATACCTAGCTACACTATTAATTATTTTATTTATTTTTGTTAAATATTTTACGAAAGTCAATTCTTATTTGATATAGATAAAGTTGTACATTATATATGTATATGTTATTTAATCCATGAATATATAGTTTTCCCCATTTTAAGAATATTCAGTTTTATTTTATATTTGGGTATGTTATTTCCATACATTTTTTATCTAATTTACATTTAATATTTATATTTATTTTACAGACAAAACTACATAGTTTATTTATATTTGAATTTGTTAAAGAAATTGATAAGCCCTAAAGGGCGGATTTTTAATCATGAAAATTGAAAGATCAAAATTGAAGAAGGGGTCTACTGAAGTGGTATTACAAAATATTTTAATGCATTACTATACTTGGTCAAATTTGTTAAGTTGTATTTATAGTTTAATATTTAATTATATATTCTTCGATTTTACAGCCAGCAGAATGTAAGGATTTAATTGAGAAGTTGAAGATTATGGATGGGCACGAGTTATGCAAACATTTGAAAACTATACGTGCTTGGACATTTGGAAAGGTTTATTAGTGTTAATAATAGTTGTAGGAATTCATTAATAAATTCGATTATAAATTTTGCCCTACCAAATTACACTTCTGAATCTATTAACAATCGTTTGTTTAGTGTGAGCTTTACCATTGGGCTGATATCCTCGATATTTTCGATGGTATTCTCGAGGAAGGAGCTACGTCTATTAGTAAAAATCTTGATCCCGATGACACGAAAAGTTGGACTCTCCATGTCGATTCTCCGCAAATTGGCAGCGAATCAGTCAACCCCGTTAGTTACATCGATACTCGCGCTTTAATTACCACCGACATCGAAAAGCCTAATTCGGTATCCTTTTCGATACTGGATCAATTTTACGATCGCGTGAATTGCCTTCCTCTGTAACCGTCGAGTATTTCGCAAAGCCGCCGCGCAACGCAACCTCGTCACCGCCTCCCGCAGATTACGGAACTCGTGCTCCACGTGCTGCATTTCACGTCGCTGCTGATCGAACACAGCTTCACGCGGCACCTGTACAACTCGGTGGACCGACTGAACGCTTTGCTAGCCTCGTCCAATATGAACGTCGTCCTCGCCGTGCTGCACTTGCTGTACGTGTTCAGCAAGCGCTCGAATTTCATTACGCGCCTTTCGCTGGACAAGAAGTCGGATCTCTTAGTCGCCGTACTGCACCTCGCGGAGGTTTGATTGGACGGTGATTTAGTAGGGGACGTGCGAGGTCTTCATGGTAGTTCAGTTATAACTTTGTTATAAAGCTTTTTGTATATGTTATGGCGAATGTTATGACATTTTTTTAATAGTCATTATTTCTGTTTGCTATTTTTTGAAATGTGGTTAAATTATTTTTTTCTTAAGGGGAGGCGTAACTTTCGCTTGATTTACATGTAATAGATAGGGAACAAATATGTCTACTAGAATGGTGATAACTTTTTAGATTTATAATGAAATTACTAATTTTTTTCACAGATATTTATATAATTCCCATATCTATAGTACTATTTTTTTAAAAAAAATGATTAGACATTTAGAAGACCACGATAAACAAGTTTATATATTTATTTTAAATTTATTAAAAAAAATTTTTTTTTTCACGTTTTTGCATCATAAGTGTATCTAAACAGTTTAGTCATAGATAGTAGTAGAGAGTAGAGTATAGATAGTAGATTAGTCATAGTCGTTTAAAAAAAACTTTATACAAATATTCTGAGATATAAGCTTCTAAAGTTTTTATATTAATTTATTTTAATTACAAGTTAATAAATAAGATTATTATCACTTATTACTTATTAAATATATAATATTATAATATAATATATACAAATAAAGTAAATTAGCATATAAGGATAGTAGATAATAATACATAAATATAATATAAATGAGTAAATAATAGTAATAATAAAAAAATAGTTAAAAAAATATTACAAATTTGCACTTCCATCACCATAATTAGATGTAGCTCTTTACTTGACTTCTTATTCACATGATTAATGCACTCTTCCTTGCTGACCAAGTGAGGATGACCATTCACCTTCGCATGTGCTTTTCCGTCACCATCAGAAAGCATCTTATAATAACGGAGACCATACTTCTAAAGAACGTACCCAAATTAATTCTGCATCATGTACATATTATTTATATCATACGATTATACATGAGCAAACATATTATATTTATATAAGTATTTACCTGCATACAACCAGAATATCCGCTATAGTTTTTACAAGGTTCAGCTTTGTGTTCCTTCTTCCAGTCATTATCGGCATTCTTGTTGGCAACACATTTCTGCAATATATAAAAATATATATTTATTATATATTCACAACATTATTATATAACATACATGACTAATATCTCAAATTAATAATAAAATAATAACAAATCCAGTGTAATATTCTATTACTAAAGCTATGCCATACTTGGACTCGTAACCTCTTTTCATCCATATACCATCGAATGAGACCATAATATCTTTTATATAGGATTGCATTAGTTCACCTTACTTGCTAAAACAATTCTAACTGCCTTCATACATATAGAGTTAGCTATCTGTATAAAAATTATGTAATTAAATTTAAATTAAATTATTATAATATAATAATTATTACCTCAAGTGCATATGTTGAAAGGAATTTGGTGATCTTTTGAAAAGATACATAGCTCAATGCCGACAATCCTAAATTACTCAGCAAATATTACAATCCCTTGCAACGATACCATTATTATGAGCCGCTTTCACTGACTATACAATGTACATTTATTTAATTTACATATTTATTTAATGTTTAGTAAATATATTTTATTAGTTCTAGATAATATAAAAATACAAATAAATACAACTTTCTCAAAATTATCAATTTTTTTACATCATAGAAAAATTATTAAATTACATATTTATACATTTTGCTAAATATATTATAGTTTAATAGAGTGTGTGCTTACTTTTTGCTGGTATATACTCTTCATAGATTTACTATGTTTGTAAGGTGGAGACATAATTATGAGAATTCGAGTGTAAATAAAAAATAAAATTGATAGGTGAAAATTTCAATACAAAAGAAAGCATTTATGTTTAAATAAAATGCTTTCGTTTCATTGGTATACACATTAGTATATGTATCCTATTACTAATTTAAACCCATATTATTATGATAATATTTTACAAATTAATAAAATAATAAATATTATTTTTTGACAAGCATATGTTTAAAATATATATTTGATCAACTTATAGTTACTTTTATGAAAAAAGTTATAAATCATTTTAAAGATGATTAATTAAATTTTAAAATTTTATACAAATATTTTGTAAAAAATTAAAAACGAAGGTTACGCCGGCCCTTAATTGTTTGAGATGATTATATTTTATGATGCATATTTTATGTATACATTTTTCATAGTTTTAATATGAAGTTATAGATTGTAGTAAAATTATTAATATATATATATATTCTTCATATTGTTTACATATAGATTCGTTGCATTCATTAATTGACTAACTTCATTTAAATTTAGGGTTGGGGAGGAAGAGAAAATGGATTTGGTCTTGCAGACTGTTGTACTGATAAACCAATCGACACCTTTCCCATGAGTGCAACGACTTTAAATTATGATTTTTATACTGACGGCTCAACCAAAGATGTTAGTTAATTATTATTTGCTAACTAAGCATATACTAAATTATGCAACTAAAAATAGAAATTTGCATGTATTACAAGATGAAATAACAGTCTACTATAATATTCTTAACTCTGTTGATTAATTGAATCTATATAATGTTCAATATTAAATATAATATATCTAATAATCTATAATAATATTGAATGTTTAATCATTATTTTCATAGGACACATGATAGCACTAAATTTGTAAATATTTTATAAATATTTATCTTTTAAAACAATAAAAATAAATTTAATTAATTGTGTAAAAACATTTTATGTGAATTATTATTTAATTATATTTGTATATATTTTATCATATTCATAAATATATCAAAAAGATTAAGAATGTGAAAATATCTCGAGCTAAGTTGGATAAAATGACCACAACGCCAGCTCAACTCATGGATATATTGATTCAGCAACACGATGTTCCTTTGAATAAACAAGTTAATTTCTTTTTGTTGCCGTTTTTCATAGAATAATCTTCTTTATTAGTTAAGGAGTCACATTCTCATATACTTATATTATTTTACCAGCTTAAATAAATTATATATAACTATTTCATAATCAATCTTTATGTTTACTTTTATAATGTTATCGTTTACAGATGCAATTGTTTACTCATGTACGACTTGCTAATGCATTCTCCTGTTATGAAAAGAGGTTGCAGTGTGTACATGCGAGACTTCAAGCTATTTCCATTTTAGGTTATAATGACACTTGTTTATAAATATTATCATTAATCATTTTTTTTAATAATTTGTTAAAATATTTTTCAAAAATATTTATCTATATATTTACTTTTATCTTGTAACAAACTAACATGAATTTATTGATATTTTCCTTAATCATATTCAAATATTACTATATATATATATTTATATTGCATTTTTATCATAACAAATTAGCTATTAGATAAATAATTAGCATTGTGGTAACAATGCTTAAAATGTTAGTAATATTATTTTAAAAAACATAAAACTTATAAAATTGTTTTTGTTATTATTTTTATATACATTTATATATAATTATTATTTCTGAGTTCAAAGATATATATTCTTCATTAATGGAGTAACCTTTACATGTTAAAGATAGAGAAAAAATGTATCTATTAAAATGATATTTACTCTTTAGATTTATAATATAATAACTACCTCCTTTTATTAATATTTAGATAATATACATATCTACATTTTCTATACAATTTAAAATCATAAAGAAGTATAACTATACAATGATATATAAGTTTTATATATTTATTTTCTGAAATATAAAATTTCTTTTGTTTTACCAAGTCTTAAAGAATTAAAAAAAAAAAGAGTCATAAACTTATAATTTTTCATTTTATTTTCTGTTTAACAAATTATTACCTGTTTATAATAAATAATACATAATACAAATAATGTAAATTAGTATATAATAAAATTATAAGAAAATTATAATTATAGACTTCTAACACCATAACTGGGTGTAGTCTTTTCAAGTCTTTTTCGAAAGACTTTCCTATGATAGTTTCTTTATGTTCCTGTCATAACTATGCATAATTATATTTGTGCTACTGAAAGCAGATGTTGGTTTAGGATCCCCCCTAAATTGAAGACCAAAAACAAGTTTTCTACATCAATACATCATCAACACTTGCATTTATATTTAACATATCTAATTTTCTTTGGCTAGTTTTTCTATTCACATTGTCAGTAAATTACTTTATAAGTTAATTTAATTATTAATTAACAATTTCATTTATTTATTTAGTGTTTAGTTTATATATTATAATTAATTTAAGTAATATAATAAAACACTTATCATATAATATAAATATAAAATATTTTATTAATTCAAAATGATTATAAAACTATCACTAAGTATATATTTATAAATGTTTAGTTGAATATAATTAAATATATTTTAGTTTATTACTCTGGAAATCCTACTTTACTATTTTACTACATTAGCCAGATGGAGATATAATATTAGTCATATGTACAACAAAGAATACGCCTTGACAGATTAACATTTAATAGAAAATAAATGATTTATATACAAATAAGATAGTTTTGTTTCGTTGGTTATAAAGTAACGTCACCAAAATATAAATAAAATTATTATATGAAATTTAAAAAATTATATAATCACAAAATTAATGAAATACCATTATTTTTTTACAGCCTTATTTCTACATAATATGTATAATTGATGAACTTATATATTTATGTTTGTACTATAATTAAAAAAAAAAATTTTTTAAACAAATTACATTTCTTTTTAAAGATAATTAATAAATTGTAATATTTAATTAATACAATTTTTAGTTACAAAAGTTACATTATAATACATCAGCCCTTAAATGTTTGCATATATTAATTACATTTTATAACTAGTAGATTTTATTCTTTTAAAAAAATGCTATTTTCTATTTTATACATGTTTATTTATTTATTACGTTTATTTATTTAATATTCTTATATACAATTAATATTGCCTTTATAGTTTATTCGAATGTGATTCAAGAGAATGTTCATCTGATCCTGTACAACGGATTTATTGAGGAGCTTGTTGACATTCTGGAATTGAAATGCGATTCCATCATGGAGATCAAAAGTGCTTCTTTACGAACTCTGACCTCAATCATCCACCTGGAACGCAACCATAAGTTTGTTATATTTTTGAATACACCTATAATATATATTGCATTGTTAATTTTAATAAGAATATAATTGTATACTTGTTTATAATATAATGACATATATTAGTTATATATTTAATATTTTATGTTATTTATGTATTTGTATATTTTTATAGTAATATTTTTTCAAACAATAATATATATTAAAAGTTGGTTTCACTAATCAAAGTCAAAATATATTACCAATGATTAGTTTTCATTGGTCATATAATATACTCAATAGCTATAGTTAATGAAATTTTATTTTAAAAATAAATTATTCGTATGCAATTGAATATTTATATTTTATGAAATACATCCACGTATCAGGTTGGAAAACATCATCGATGTAACTGGGGCAACTATGTACCACGGATTTCTACCAAAACTAGTTCGATCCTGCGTCGACCATCTCACAAACCCGGATCTGGTGGCTTTTCCAACTCTATTCTCTACGTCGCTATTCTCCTTTCTTTACCACCTGGCCAGCTACGAACATGGTAGGTATCCCTAACGAATCCCCTCGCTGTCTTACTAAATCCATAAAACATTTCAATTATCCGTAACCCCATTTACTATTTATTTTACCTGATTCTCCTTGTTCCGGCTAATTGTGTATTATTTCTATTAGTCCTCTACTATAAAATATAGTGTGTACGTGGTTACATAGGTGGCGATGCATTGGTATCTTGCGGGATGATGGAAGCGTTGTTGAAGATCATAAATTGGTACGGAGATGACTGGTATGGACAGGAGCACATTACCGTAAGTCGTAGATCCAAACCCTTACAAACTCATGCGCATTTGGCTCTTTCAGCATTCGGCCTTAACAAAACTAGCGTAAACATCTACAAACAAACAAAATGCATATAAAACGACTAGAAACACGCTTGTAATTAATTACACACCTTGGCTTTCTTCAACTTAACCATTGCATTCGCAGTTTGTCACGAGAGCTGTCCGAGTTATTGATTTGATCACCAACCTGGACATGCAAGCCTTTCAGAACAACGGAGGATTACAGGCATTCATTGGCAGACTTCAGGTTGGTTTTAGGAAACATACACAAATAACAGTTTTGAAACTATTACATGTCAATATTATATAATATATGTTTCTAAATTATTGAAATGATGATTTATAATTCTTGATGAATAGAATCAAGTTTACTAAAAAATATTTGTACTAATATTTGTACTAAAATAAACGAAACTGTAATTTATAAACAGATTGTAGATGATATTCTTAAATTCAATTTATTCTATTGTTAATATATTCAATGTTTATGTTAGTTTACAATATGTAGCACTTAAAAATATTTGCATTTCATTAATAGAATTCATTTTATCAGTTTATGAAGGAATCTTTTATATTTAGTCAAGTGACTTTATCAATAAGTTCCTATTGACAAGATATATTTTTGCATTCTATATTCAAATAATACATTTAATGGTGAATTCATTTTCATATATATTTATTACTCAACATTCGTTTTATAGTTTCTTTGATACGTTTATCTACAAATAATGTTCCTACAGCACGAAGTTGGCATTTGTCGAAAGGAACAAGTCTACGAGATTGGCGCCCTGAACCTACCAATTCTAAAAGATTCCGAGAACAACGCTACAACCTCTGGTCCCACATTGTCTACACCTAAAAGCGAAGGTGGCAGCGGCGAGGGAGCGGCTGAAGGTAAACTGACCCCAACCGAACACGCCGTAGCAATTGCTAAGACGAAACTGAACCCGGAGAATATAATGGTCGACGGGAAATGTTTGTACGACTTGATTACACGTGAGCCTATAGTGATGCAACTCTAGCTACTGGTACATACTCATCTGTGGTCCTATACTACCCTTCCCGCCATAGGTACCTTAACCACGACCTTAATCTCTGGCACTCTTGCTCCGTCATTTCCCCTAGATTCTATCGTCTCACAATACCTCACTCTATCTCACAATATCTCACAATACCTCACAATACCTCACAATATCTCACAATACCTCACAATATCTCACAATATCTCACAATATCTCACAATATCTCACAATACCTCACAGTACCTCACAATATCTCACAATACCTCACAATATCTCACAATACCTCACAATATCTCACAATATCTCACAATATCTCACAATATCTCACAATACCTCACAATACCTCACAATACCTCACAATACTTCACAATATCTCACAATACCTCACAGTACCTCACAATATCTCACAGTACCTCACAATAACTCGCAATATCTCACAATACCTCACAATATCTCACAATACCTCACAATATCTCACAATATCTCACAATAACTCGCAATACCTCACAATAACTCGCAATACCTCACAATATCTCACAATACCTCACAATACCTCACAATAACTCACAATATCTCACAATACCTCACAATAACTCGCAATAACTCGCAATACCTCACAATATCTCACAATACCTCACAATATCTCACAATATCTCACAATAACTCGCAATACCTCACAATATCTCACAATACCTCACAATATCTCACAATATCTCACAATACCTCACAATACCTCACAATAACTCACAATAACTCGCAATATCTCACAATACCTCACAATATCTCACAATACCTCACAATAACTCGCAATATCTCACAATACCTCACAGTACCTCACAATACCTCACAATAACTCGCAATACCTCACAATAACTCGCAATATCTTACAATACCTCACAGTACCTCACAATACCTCACAATAACTCGCAATATCTCACAATAACTCGCAATATCTCACAATATCTCACAATAACTCACAATAACTCACAATAACTCACAATATCTCACAATATCTCACAATAACTCGCAATATCTCACAATAACTCGCAATATTTCACAATATCTCACAATAACTCGCAATATCTCACAATAACTCACTTTTGTCGTTGCAGACAAATTGTGTTTCCCTCAAAGAGGCGCTCTTTTGAAATCGATGTTGAATTTCTTGAAGAAAGCCGTTCCTGATCCTACATTCAGCGACAGCAACAGGCACTGTTAGTACCATACACACCTACACCTACACCTACACACCTACACCTACACACACACACACCAACACCTACACCTACACCTACTTAACTAGACCTACACCTACACACCTACACCTACACACACACACACACACACTAACACCTACACCTACACCTAAACCTAAACCCACTTACATATACACTCCGAGACATACGTACTTACTACATAACAATACATCTCATCTTTAAGTGATGGAAGGCAGCCTACCTAATACATTGAAGCATATCATCAGCAATTCAAACTATTACGGACCTTCTCTGTTCCTACTGGGTTTGTATTCAGTCACTACTATGTTACTTTATTGATGTCTTGTTTGAATCTAGACTTCCTGGTATGGATTCGCTGATGTTAATTTGTACTCGTGACATGTTAATATTCTTCTCACCTAGGAGCCGATGTGGTCACTGTGTATATCCTTCAGGAACCATCGCTACTATCTCCTCTACAAGAAAATGGTCTCACCGATGTAGTTCTTCAGGCACTTCTCCTGAAAACTGTAAGTTCAAGTGTCAGGAAATACTCTACCCTCTAAATACTCTACCCTCTAAATACTCTACCCTCTAATTACTCTACCCTCTAAATACTCTACCCTCCAGCACTACCTTAAGGACACGGACGCGAGTAATGTATTTAGATAGGAAAATATGGTGTCTTATAAAATGCTATTTCTCATTGCTAAATATAGATATTGACCTACTTTTTTTCACATTCGATTAATAACATATTCATCTTTAATTTTTGACATTTATATAAAATTGAAATTTAATTATTACATAGGAGACCAATATTTGTTATCATTTATTGTACTACAATTTACAACAATATAAAAAATATACTTATTTTAAAGATTGTTCAATTAAAAGCAACAGTTCCGTTTAGTAATTATATATCTTGATATAGTGAACATTTGAGAAAGAAATATAAAATATTCAATGAGAAATAGGAATTTTAATGAAATAATAAAGTGGAAAATAAATAACTGAGAAAACAAGGCTTGAAGTTTTATTTATTAAATTAGTAAATTATTTATTATGCATATTCATATTCTATTGAATTCATTTTCATATTTGGCAACTTTCAAACTCAGGTGTATCCTGTTTAAATAATATTACTAAATCACATATATATATATATCATATAAAAAGAGAATTTATAACTATTATATAATGTTTGATTTTTATCAATATATTTCAGTGAAATATTATATTGTATAATTTAAAATTTTATATGAAAATGTCTGCTTATTAATCTTCTTTACATGAGTAATATTCAGCATTCGTAATTGGCTTTTATTCTTACAACTAATTTGTAATGAATTCAATGTTAAGATCGTGGAGAAATATATAACAAGCAGAACAATATAAGATTACATAAATATAATCAATGTAGGTGAACATTTTATAAAAAAAATGCTTTGATTTTATTGGATTATATCTATTTGCCAATATTGCCTATTATTTATTGCCTATTATTACCAACTAATTGCCTCTATTGTCACTTATGTTGATATTACAAATGTAGATATATTAATAATTGTATTTTAAATATGTTATTAAATTTTGAAAATTTAAAGTTTTTATAACCTTTTATTAATTAATTATTTTTTTAATATTATTTTACAATAGGGTCATAAAAATATAATTTTTACACATTTATATATTGATTTGTAATGTGATATTTAATAGATTGGTGGATAATTATTAAAACATATTATTAAATATAAAAAAAAATAAAATTTGTTATTAAATATTTCAAATGGCGTCCGTGCCTCTATTCTGTCACAAGCCTCACCTTAAGATCTACCTTTAAAAACATTTATTTAAATGTTATCTTACAGGTTCCCAATACAAGAGAAGTTCTATCTTCACTTCCCAACATGTTTAATGCTCTGTGTTTGAACAGTCAAGGACTTTCTTCTTTTATTGCTTGCAAACCATTTGATCGACTCTTTCAGGTAATTTCCTGAAATGCATATATATATATATATGTGCATATATATATATATATATGAGCATATATATATATATATATACATATGTCATTAAAAAATTAAGGTAATCTAATTAAGATTATTTCATATTATTTTATATTATTTCAGAGTTACTTGATCTATTGTTTACATATGTCCTATATTACTACTATTTCTATTGTTACATTAACAATATTCAGATCCTTTTGTCTCCGGAATATTTGCCTGCCATGAGAAGACGCAGGAGTTCTGACCCTCCTGGTGATACAGCCTCTAACCTTGGCACTGCTATGGAAGAATTCATGAGACATCAACCGCTGTTAAAGACTGAGACTACTAAAGGCATTGTCATGGTTTATAAGTATAATAGTATCATTGTGGTTAAATATTCTCCTCTCCTCTCCTCTCCTCTCCTCTCCTCTCCTCTCCTCTCCTCTCCTCTCCTCTCCTCTCCTCTCCTCTCCTCTCCTCTCCTCTCCTCTCCTCTCCTCTCCTCTCCTCTCCTCTCCTCTCCTCTCCTCTCCTCTCCTCTCCTCTCCTCTCCTCTCCTCTCCTCTCCTCTCCTCTCCTCTCCTCTCCTCTCCTCTCCTCTCCTCTCCTCTCCTCTCCTCTCCTCTCCTCTCCTCTCCTCTCCTCTCCTCTCCTCTCCTCTCCTCTCCTCTCCTCTCCTCTCCTCTCCTCTCCTCTCCTCTCCTCTCCTCTCCTCTCCTCTCCTCTCCTCTCCTCTCCTCTCCTCTCCTCTCCTCTCCTCTCCTCTCCTCTCCTCTCCTCTCCTCTCCTCTCCTCTCCTCTCCTCTCCTCTCCTCTCCTCTCCTCTCCTCTCCTCTCCTCTCCTCTCCTCTCCTCTCCTCTCCTCTCCTCTCCTCTCCTCTCCTCTCCTCTCCTCTCCTCTCCTCTCCTCTCCTCTCCTCTCCTCTCCTCTCCTCTCCTCTCCTCTCCTCTCCTCTCCTCTCCTCTCCTCTCCTCTCCTCTCCTCTCCTCTCCTCTCCTCTCCTCTCCTCTCCTCTCCTCTCCTCTCCTCTCCTCTCCTCTCCTCTCCTCTCCTCTCCTCTCCTCTCCTCTCCTCTCCTCTCCTCTCCTCTCCTCTCCTCTCCTCTCCTCTCCTCTCCTCTCCTCTCCTCTCCTCTCCTCTCCTCTCCTCTCCTCTCCTCTCCTCTCCTCTCCTCTCCTCTCCTCTCCTCTCCTCTCCTCTCCTCTCCTCTCCTCTCCTCTCCTCTCCTCTCCTCTCCTCTCCTCTCCTCTCCTCTCCTCTCCTCTCCTCTCCTCTCCTCTCCTCTCCTCTCCTCTCCTCTCCTCTCCTCTCCTCTCCTCTCCTCTCCTCTCCTCTCCTCTCCTCTCCTCTCCTCTCCTCTCCTCTCCTCTCCTCTCCTCTCCTCTCCTCTCCTCTCCTCTCCTCTCCTCTCCTCTCCTCTCCTCTCCTCTCCTCTCCTCTCCTCTCCTCTCCTCTCCTCTCCTCTCCTCTCCTCTCCTCTCCTCTCCTCCTCTCCTCTCCTCTCCTCTCCTCTCCTCTCCTCTCCTCTCCTCTCCTCTCCTCTCCTCTCCTCTCCTCTCCTCTCCTCTCCTCTCCTCTCCTCTCCTCTCCTCTCCTCTCCTCTCCTCTCCTCTCCTCTCCTCTCCTCTCCTCTCCTCTCCTCCTCTCCTCACCATTCCACGACACCCTTTCGCAGTTGCTCGATGAACTCACTCATATGGGAACTAATAGCAAGAATGTGTGCGTCAGACGTCACGAATGCATTAAGGTAATTGCATCGACCAGCACCAATGCTAGGATAGATCAGTCCAGTTCCACATGCTTGACCGCTGTTTCGAGTGAGATTTCTATGCTACTGGAGATGTTGTTAGTCATCTATTCATCATAAAAGTGAACTTTGATTTATTATTGGAATATAGAAAAATATCATCTTCTTTTAATCTTCTTTCAGTTATAACAACGCAATAATCCTGAGGTTCTTTTTAGTAATTAGTGTAAATATTTAACAATAGCAATACATTATTTACTTGGATGTGCATATTTTGAATACAGGATGTCCATCTCTGTACTTCTCCGTAATAATGTTGTCATTGTCTCCGTATCCAGGGTTCTGATATCGACGAGGACTCGCAAACTAATGACGCCGGAGTAATGCAATCTTCTGGTAATCAGTCGTCCTCGATGTTAAGGCATTCAGATAGACAACCCGTACCCCTGATTGACTACACACTGAATGTGGTCAGTAACCTAAATACCTAAAGACCTTATACAACCCTATTAACCATTTGTACATCTTTACCATTAACGACCGTCACCAGATGAAGTTTGTGGAGGCGATTCTGAACACTTCTAACACACAAAACCACTGCGCTGAATTTGTACAACAAGGAGGTCTTACCTCGCTGATGCGAGTGCTAGCACTGCCCAACCTACCCCTGGACTTTGCCCTCTCGTCCAGCTGCAACTCCATTGTACTGGTCGCCAAGGCTATTATGGTCAGTAGAGACGTAGTGCCTGGATATGTCAACACAATGTAGAATTTGTATATATTGTAAATTGTGTTTTTACAACCACTCACACAAACCTGCACTCATTTATGCACCTGCAAACCACACTCCCATATTCACTCCTACTCAACCCTATTCAACTCCGTACCCCGCTACACCCTGCTCAGGTTCACCAAACCTCCATCATGGATGAAGCGTTTGTTCATCTAAACCAATCGTTGAATGATTTGGAAGAGATTACCACTCCCCTGGTCTCACCAGGCGGCTCCCATCTCATGAATGAGGTCGCTGTACTAATCAAGTCAAATAAGAACAACTGTCTAGGTTTCGCTTCAATCACCGCAATACACTTTCATTTTAGACGCAAACATTCTATTTAATTGAACTCGTAACTAATCATTGAAAATGCATAAACTTCTAATGAGTTTTCACTTTACAAGATGTTTGAATTTCATTAGATTTGAATATGTCTCCACGAGATGATACTCCGTTGTTGCACAGTCTGTCGGCTGTTCACGCTTACGTCGTTTTGTTGAGAGATCTCGCAAAGATTCAAACGGTTTATATTCACATTATAGGTCGCTCTCTTTCTCTTCCCTTCGCAATCACCATTTCGCGTTCTGACCATTCCTCTCCACCCGAAGACCGACATCAAAAGTCAAGTTCTCGACAACTGGGGCGAGGCCGCTGGTACCCACGTTCTGCGTAGACTCACTCGTCTCTACAAAGCGTTGGTTTGGGAGAGTACGATTATCCTCTCCTTCTGCAACGAAGATAAGTCGCAGGATGGAGGCGTTGCGTCCGCAACCAATATGTTTGGTCAGAAGGCCTTGCAGTCGATTTCAGAGGTCGGTCTATTTTAAAGTCTTACACAATTTCTATACCACGTCATGTGTAGTAATAATAAAGTTTGAACTAATTTGCAGTTCGTTAAGAAGGAAATTACTTGCCCTGAAATCACTAATCTTTTTGGTTAGCGAAACTCTTTATGGTATATTATGAAATTATTCTGATACTACCTATCTTATGTATTGTTTGTGCATTACTGATCTATTGCATTACTTGATCTCTATTGTAATGCTCTTTTATATTGACATACGATATCTTACCGACGCAGATGATAAAGAAATGGCTTCCCAACTAAAACTACAAGTACACATTGCCCGAGTTAAGTTACTAAAGGTTTTAATTCTCTCTTAAAAGTGCAGTTCCAGGGTTCAATAAACAATTCATATTTCTAATTGTCTTCGCGTACAATCATTCTATTGTTCGATTCGATAACTTTACTAATGACATCTTTACTAATGATAACTTTACTAATGATAACTTTACTAATGATAACTTTACTTATGATAACTTTACTAATGATAACTTTACTTATGATAACTTTACTAATGATAACTTTACTTATGATAACTTTACTAATGATAACTTTACTAATGATAACTTTACTAATGATAAGTTTACTAATGATAACTTTACTAATGATAACTTTACTAATGATAAGTTTACTAATGATAACTTTACTAATGATAACTTTACTAATGATAACTTTACTAATGATAACTTTACTAATGATAACTTTACTAATGATAACTTTACTTATGATAACTTTACTAATGATAACTTTACTAATGATAACTTTACTAATGATAACTTTACTTATGATAACTTTACTAATGATAACTTTACTAATGATAACTTTACTAATGATAACTTTACTAATGATAACTTTACTAATGATAACTTTACTAATGATAACTTTACTAATGATAACTTTACTAATGATAACTTTACTAATGATAACTTTACTAATGATAACTTTACTTATGATAACTTTACTAATGATAACTTTACTAATGATAACTTTACTAATGATAACTTTACTAATGATAACTTTACTAATGATAACTTTACTAATGATAACTTTACTAATGATAACTTTACTAATGATAACTTTACTAATGATAACTTTACTAATGATAACTTTACTAATGATAACTTTACTAATGATAACTTTACTAATGATAACTTTACTAATGATAACTTTACTAATGATAACTTTACTAATGATAACTTTACTAATGATAACTTTACTAATGATAACTTTACTAATGATAACTTTACTAATGATAACTTTACTAATGATAACTTTACTAATGATAACTTTACTAATGATAACTTTACTAATGATAACTTTACTAATGATAACTTTACTAATGATAACTTTACTAATGATAACTTTACTAATGATAACTTTACTAATGATAACTTTACTAATGATAACTTTACTAATGATAACTTTACTAATGATAACTTTACTAATGATAACTTTACTAATGATAACTTTACTAATGATAACTTTACTAATGATAACTTTACTAATGATAACTTTACTAATGATCCCAACCTAATCCTTTCAGCCAATACTGGCGTCTGCTTCATGCCTCGGCCATACCCTCTCCGAACTATTTGCTCTCCTGATTCGCACGAGTTCTGGATACGCCAGCGATCACCTGAAGATCACCGGCGCTGACATCGAGTCTAAAGACCAACCCCCGGCTATTCGACTCACGGGCATCTTTGCCCAACTCCTGGCCAACAGTCTGGCGTGGGTCCCGGACCCGAGAGCCTCCACACCCCTACTCAGGTGAAACCCCGCTTCAATCTTCGGTGTTCGTATGCGCTTTCTATACGCGCGTAAACTTATGTTTCCTCATTTCGCAGACTCACCTTCATGATCTGTTCCATGGGATTCACTTCGCTGATGTTATTCGACGACAGTAAACAATGTTACCACCTCATGTTGCAGCAGTTTATGTTATTCGATGGCATGACAGCTTTCTTTGAGTTTGTAAATTTAGTAATACTCTTATATATATATATAGATATATATATATATATATATATATATATATATATATGTATATATATATATATATATATATATATATATATGTATATATATATATATGTATATATATGTATATGTATATATATATATATATATATATATATATATAGCTTAACCTACCTCCTACGTTGTTAGAGGGTTCAAATGGGTATCCGCTATGGGTGCGCTATCTTCAGACCAGAGTTCGTCGACGAATTTCCCCAATGCCTCCGAATACCTGGATAACTGGATGTACTTATTGGAACGCCTCGTCAACACTAAGAACATTGTGGAGACTCCGAAGCTTGAAACCGCCCAGTCCAGTCTGATCTCGGCCCCGGAACCCATCGGACATAAGAACCACTCTACGAAGTACTACAAACCTGAACGCTTCATCAGCAATATTCACAAGGTTTGTATATTTATGCGAACGTCGATTGCATTGAAGTTTACATTTAGAGCCCGAAACCCACGCTACTATTGTTATAATATATACTATTGTTATATAATATAGTAAGTGTACAATAGTGTAGAATTACATAAGACGTCGTAAATGTTCTTCCCTACGTAAATACGAATATTTCAATAGATGGCATTTGAAAATCTGTCGATCGTCTGGAACACTAAATCTGTAACTCGCTTAAGCCAAGTGTCTTTGGACGCAATGTTGAATATCTTCCAACACATCATACGAGGTGAAAACATAATTCAGCAGTTCAAACAGCAAAAGGAAATCAGCGAATTGTGTTGGTAACGTAATAAGTTGTAAATTTGTCTTAACTGTAAGTTACCAATATTTCTTTTTACTCTCACATATTTAATATTAATAATTATAAGATATACCGAGTACACAATTGAATATATTATTGTAGTTCTACTAAATATATCAATATATTTACTTATTTTTTCTAGCCAATAAGCCGAGTTCACTGAGCGAAACTATTGCTACGATGATCCAATCAGCTTCAAACGATGCTCAATCTTCAACCTCTGGTTCTAGCACCATAAACCCCAGTGGGGGGCTACAAATCATGGCCCAGGTCATCGAAAACATGGAGTTAGCTGGAGATCGTCGAATCACCGCCCCAACCCCGTCTTCTGAGCCTGCCTCTATCTCTGAGCCAGAAGCTGCTGTCGAAACACCAGCCCCTACTTCGTCAATTGGTAATGCTGATGTTCAGCCTTCACCCGTTGAACCAACCCTCACAGAAGGTCAAACGGACATCCTTCAAAAGGTTATTTTATAACAATATATGCTTATAGGTATTTGATTATTTTTATTAATTATATTTTTCAGCATTAAACTTTGAAAGTATCTTATGATAGTGAACAATGAGAATGTTATAATAATAGACATTGTCTTGAATAGTTGATTGAAATGGGATTTCCAGCCGATATGTGCCGACGTGCGATTTCAGCAACCACTACACTAGAAGCCGCTACTGAATGGCTCCTAATTCCCCATCATCCATATTCTGTTAGTATCAATGCAAAGAAGTGGTTGCAATGGTCAATATTTACGTGGTAAACATAGATAAACATATAGCTATATAAAATGTTATTCAAAAGTAATTCTATTTTTAGAATATTACCTACAAATGTTGACATTCTTATAGTAATGTTTTTCCTATATGTACATATTTTAAAGTAGTTATTTTTCGATAATTATAATAGGAATGTTTTTTATCCTGTAATAAACTAATATTAGAAAACAAACTATGTACTTTTATCATAAAATTATCATTCTATACAAAATAATTAGTGTATTACCTCATAAAGCACAACCAGATTCATTTATAACAAGTTAACAATGATCTATATTAGATTGCTGAATAAATTCTCAGCATTGCAATAATGGAAGAAGTGTTTAATCTTTAGTCCAATTATAATAATAAAATGAAAACATTTATAAAAATTAAATATCTAGATCTAATGTAATATCTAATTGATAAAATAACAAACATCTAATTTAATATAAGTAGTATAATGTAATTGTATGAGTAAATACATTTATATAAATAGAGTATTAAGCAAGTATAAAATTAGTATAATTATAAGTAAAGAGATTAAGAATAATTTGACAATGGAAATGTTACTGTCACGTTTTTAGTGGGTTTATTTATCACATGATAATAATTTTATGTTATTTGACAAGTTCAGTTGTAGATAGAATTGTTTTTTAAAAATATGAAAATCTGTAATATAAATAATATATAATTATGATATTGCATAATTGAATATAATAATATTTATAAATTATTTTATATTTTTTCGCTACTTTATATTGATTTTTTATTTTACTGCACAATTTTATTTAAAATATATAAATAAATATATTATAAAAAAATTAGTTAAATTAATTAAATAATATAAAAAGAATAATGAAAGACTGTCTAAAGACGACCTGGAAAAGCTCAGCCTTCAAAAATTAATTATAAAATTTAATACTATTGTTATATTCTATTTAGGTTTATTTATGTATTTATATTGTTATGAAATTTCAGATAATAACAACAATAATTACAAATATAATAAATTAGGTATAAATAATTTCAAATGATTTCAAATTTAAAAACCTACTTATCTATTATTGAATTATCTAACTGTCAAATAATATATTATTCTTATAACCAATTCTTCACAAATATTGTATTACTAATTATCATTATTATATCATACTTATGATATCATATTTATATTTACATTTATTTATTTATTATTTTATAGATTAGATTATTATTTTTATTTTAGTTATTGCTATTACTGATAATACAATATATATGCAAATTATCCATAATAAAACTGAATTTTCTCAGTATCATTATACTACTCATATATATATATAATGTACATTCAATACCTAGATTAATTCAGTTTTTTTGTATACACTACAAACATGTTTTTAAATATTGATGAATTCATTTATTGTTGTAAAAAATATTTTTTCATTTATAAAAATAAAAATATGATATATTTCAGTGTCATTTATCACGTAGATGTTATTAATATTTATATAATGTTACTCCTTTATCTCCACAATTTAAATGAGTAAACGACTGAATATCTCTCTAGTTTTTTATTTAAAATAAACAACTTATAAATGAATATTTATTGAAAATTTTACGTTGCAGAATATATTTATTTTATACGAATTCATAATAAACAGAATACAGCAATGGAGGATAATTCAGGTGGTGGAAATTTTAGTCATTATAGATCGTTCTTAAATGCCTACAATCAAATGGAACAACTTGTTAGTACATATATTTCTTTTACAAATAATGATGATTTATATAAACATTATGTCAATTAATTAATATTAATTTTGCTAAAAATCATAATTCAATTTTATATTTACCGCATGAACCATTATTACCAGGTTAATCCACATGCGGTGAATAGCCTAGAACAAAGCAATCCGGAACTGAACCAGGAGGAATCTGATGGTTTGACTGGTTTGTATGCTATTCCTATGCTGATTAAGCCTATAGCCTAGTATACCAATATATAATGTGTTAGCGACATGTTTAATGTTTTATTGTTGTACATCTCGATTTACTTTACTTTTACATAAACCACTTCCACTCTTCCACTCTTCCATCAGATGTCGCCGCTCATACCACTATCGACGACTCTAAGTCTGACATCGAGGTCAAGAAGGAAGATGAACACGACAACAACAAAGTGGAATCACTCAGCCGCGAAGTACTCGACAATTTCACGGATTCAATCTTGGAAGGTTTACAAATTAAGAATTGTCGTTTAATTAATTATTATTTATATATTAGAAAATAATCAAATAAAATACAAATGTAAATATTTCTTAATCTCCAAGGTTGCCTTTTGGTGTTGGACTATAAATCTGCTTGCGTATTCAGAACTGTTGACTTGATCACCGTTACCATCGAACGAAATGGCCACAAAATGGCCAAATTTACAATCCGACACTTGGTTGAGAATGTTTGTACACCGTCCTACATCTTGATCTACGCTAACAAGTTTACGCTGTATACCATTCTATACGCGTACACTAATTAATACAGATCATGGATTTGGCGAAAAGGTTTATTAATCCTGTCGTGGGAGGAAGTGCCGATGACCTTGAGACGAATAATAAACGATTCAGTACACGTCTACATTTACTGTGTTTATTGTTTGAGGTTTGTGTCTTTTATCATATCTTTATTGTTTGAGGTTTGTGTCTTTATCATATCTTTATTGTTTGAGGTTTGTGTCTTTATCATATCTTTATTGTTTGAGGTTTGCGTCTTTTATCATATCTTTATTGTTTAAAACGGTTCCAATTTATTCATATTTACTTTCTACTTAACGTATGCATTATTCCCTTTTTCTTTAATCAGTAACTTTTATGTTTGGGTTTGTAAATATTTACCATAAGAGTTCATATATTCGCATCTCCATTCTAGATCATCGCATCACTCCTATCCCATAACTACACTCTACATTAACCCTTCATCGCTACATCACTTGCTACAATATATTCACCTATTAATTCCTTCGACGCTCGCATCTCAATAGTACAATAGGGGTGATCACTTAATGATTACCTAAAGTTGACATATATATGTGTCTATCTTAGATATTTATAGTGTATGTGAATAATATCACAGGAAAAATATGGATTACTTTTTTTAAGTATTCAAAGGCCATAGAAGTTTAAACTTGTGGAATATACAAAATTTACTATGGGAACAAAAATAATAATAATAATATTTTTTTGTGCAAAAATAATCAATATTATGTTGTGATATTTTATCACAGTATAGATATTATGTTATTAAATTATAATATTAGAGTACATTAAAAAATGCCTGGAATTTCCTGGAATTTTATATATTATTTGCTTTATATGGTAGTTGATTTTAAGGCATACATTGTGTATTGGAAAATGAAGAGTTATTTCGTTTAGTTCTTAAGTATATTGTAATCAATATAAGTTAATAATATAAGAAAATGATAATTTTAGAAGTGAAAATATTTGAAAAATAAAACTAATAATTACTTGCGCATTCATTAGTTGGTAAAATTGGAAATATCTACTAAAACTTATTTTTATAAACGTTTTTTCCAAACTTTGACTGTCAATCGTTTTCTGGACCATGAAGTGCTTGTTTTATCTTAGACATTCATGCCTAAATTACAACCACTTCTACACTAAACTTTGCATTACTCACCTACTCAGTACGACGCTCATGCCTGTGGAGTTGCCATTTCCACTTGCGACTTGATCTCAACTGTGGTAAAACTGTTGCCAAGCATGACTCAGACTATCGACTGGTTGCCTCAGATCGTTCTGCTCATCGACCTTTACGAGAAAATCGCGGAAACTACCAGGAGAAGAATCCTCATGAAGAAGGCAACCGTTGGTGCCAGTTTTAATTTCACTTATATTAATATATTAATATATGTTTAGTTCAAATTTCTTATGAAAATAATACTTTAAATTATATTAATGCTTAGTTCAACCAATAATCGAAGCAAAAATAATAATGGTGGGTTGACGAAATATATTACTCTTGAAATATTAATTAACATCTTAAGTTGATGTATTTACTGCGAGCTAATACAAATATTGTTATAGGATAACAGTAGTCAGTGGAAATTCTACGAAGAGAGACCATCTGTATGGACAGATTATAGTGTTAAGGTGAACAAGAAGATCAATGATGCTTTCTTGGCTGGAGATAAATGTGTCGAGTTAGTCGTAATTTAGAATTTGAGAGATTTTTAGAATACAGTGTTCAAATCAAGAACAGTTGAAACTATCTTCTTTTTTTACATGTAATTATTTTTAAACATTTCAGAATTCTCTACAATCGTCAAAACTATTCGATCAAGTTTTCACAAATGCTGAAAATGAATAAAATCACACGTAGTACAAAGCCTGTAATGTTATCTTTCAACACTGAGGTTAGAATTTGCAGTAAATGTTTACAACATTTTTATTATATTACTTCAATATTTTTAATGCATATTTATTCTAAATCGATTTCTTATTGAAAACTCTCATACATTTTAGGTTGATGAGAAAACTGTGAATCAGGAGGAGACTGTTTTCATGATCAATTCACTGACCGATGTTCAAACTTCATCTGTAATCGAGTAAGTTATCGGATCATTTATTTGTAAATCATAAATCTTGAAACAGAATTTTGGAATCAATAACTTTTCGATGTTTATTGATATATGAGATTGTATAGCAATCGTTTCCCTTATCAGATCTCTGGTACCAATGTTGAAGGAGCCGGATGATATGAACAGTTTACAAGCGATGCTACGTCTATGTCTTCGACTTACACGGCTACCGGAACACGCCGTCACTTTTGCCAAATTAGGAGGCATACGTAATCTTTTGCACTGTCGCGAATGTAAACAAGCTTTTCCGGCATTCAACGGACTCGTAACACTAATCATGAGACATGTCATGGAAACTGACATGCCCATGTTACGTTCCAACATGGAGAAGGTAATCCCCAAGATTCTCAAACGTGCCTAGATTAAAAATTGAATTCATAAAGATTATAGAGATCTCATAAACGATCTTATAAAGTTGAAATCTATTATAAATATTTAATCAATAATGAAATCATTCTTATTTTCTTCAGTTTGTGAAGTCGAAATGTACAACTGGATCCTATAACGACAATTTGAATGCCAACATCAAGCAAAAAGAGTTTAATTTGTTGCTGAGGCGTCTGGCTCCGATGAGCGTACGCAACACCGAAGCTTTTGTTAAAGTCATGACCGACTCTCTGGTTCTAGGTAAACACAATAGACAATATTCTATTGATTTGCTCTCCTATTCTGTTACTTCGTGCGAATACAATACCTTATTACCACTTTACCTTACGACATCGTAGAGAGCAATGTTCTACGTTCCCCGAATTCTATTGTGAAGTACCGCGAGTCTAAATCTGCGTTGGTTGTGAACAAGTTGACTTCACCGATGGAGGAAATGCTATCTGATTTACTTGAAACCCTGATTGAAGATGATTCAGCTAATGTTAAGAAAAAGAACAAAGATGATAGAGAAAGGGTATTTACAATAATTCTATAAAACATCATTTCTTATGATTCGTTTACTATAAATTTGATTATTCATTGTATCAATATAGGAAAGTGAACATCGCAGATATTTGTTGAACAAGTCTGATATACTGAGGATTCTCGCGGAGTTTGTTAACAGTTATATAGAAAGTTCCATCTTCGTAATGAAACACGAATACATTCCCAAGCCAAAAACTCACATTACCGAGGTACCTTAATAATTATCGACGATAGACTTTATTCTCAATACTAATTATTCTCAGTCTCTGTAAATTCTTCCCAACCACGGAAATCAAGAATACAAATAGTTGCAACGTAAGAAGATTAACCGAGTGTTCCCACTTCACAGAAATGTTCTGTATTGTCGTACATATTCGACTACCTTCTGCCCCAGTGCCAGACTGCCGGCGACCAACATTGCCCGGCATTAACAAGAGTGTTTCTTTTGAATTTAGCTCAGGCGTGTTCCTCTAACCACTTAGCGCGGGACAAGAACGCTTCCACTGATCTTAATGAGGTAATGTAAACGGTTTACCTTGGGTCCGATTTACCATCCGCCTTGGCTACGTAGTTATAATCTATTATCGGAACAACAATCGGAACAAAGATATCGAATGTAGTTCAATTCGTTTGAAGACCAAAAATTTATAAACCCGATACATTACGATACATTGAACATTACACCTATTCTCAATAAAGTAACTTAGTTCGTAAAACACACATTCTTGTCCCTAATCATTTCATCGTTGCTACAGTCGATGAATGCACTTCAGAACGCCCAGTGCACATTAGTGGTAGAATTGAAAGCTTCGTTGCAAAGAAGTTTAAGGATGAAAGAGAGCGGCTTCAAGCATGGTCGCATCCAGTCGATTGTCTCCACAATCAGCATGATTATTGAGATTACTCCACCGGCTTTGAACAGTCAAGCTAACTTTCCTTTCACTGATTCCGTTTGTATTATTTGTTATTCATTATGAAAAATTGAGAAATTTTGATAATTATAATTTCTGTAGAAATTTGTAGTTGTGTTTTTTATTTCATAATCGTAAGAATAATAATAATTGTAATAATTGTAATACTGGTAATAATAATAATAACTATAACTATGATTATATTTATTCCCATCAATATTGAAATTTTTATTTATTATGGTTTATGATATTTATTGACCATTGACCTTTATGTTAATATCAACAGCTAATATCAACAGCTAATACCAACAGCTAATACCAACAGCTAATTCCAACAGCTAATACCAACAGCTAATTCCAACTGCTAATAATATCAGGAAAGTTACACTACTCTGGTGAATCTGTTTATCAAGAAAGGACTTTTAGATGATTTGGCCCATGTTTCCCATTATCTGGATCTTAGTTCCCCAGCTATGTCTAATACCATCAATGCTGCTTTAAGACCCCTTGAGGTTTGGGTTTGATATTGTTGAATATTAATACAATAATATAATTATATATATAATATTATTTAAATAGTTGTAAAGAATATTTTATCTTTCAAAAAATATTAATATTTAAAAATATTTACTTTTCAGTCTTTATGTCGAATTGTGAATCAGCCGAATCCGCAAGGCATAGCATCCCGAAGGAACCAACGAGTCAATGAGCCTACGTTAGGTGCAACCGGCGGTCAAGACGTGATTACCATCACAACAAATGACCGCAGCGACCAGCGTCTAGCCCTCGAGGTCGAACAGGCTGTAGACCTCGTCGCCTCGCAGAACGAGTTGCAAACGGGGCCAGAAGAATCCGTAGCGCCCTCGGCGGATCCGCCTGCCGTCATGGAGGACCTCGACATTCAGGAACAGGTGGACATCGAAGTCAACGAATCGACAAATGGGCGCGAAGTCCAATCATTGTCGGACAGACCTCCTCTCAATATACAGGATGTTGATATGGACGACTTGGTAAACAATGATGACCTGGAGGCGATTGATGTAGAGGTGAGTAGTCCTCAAACCCAAACCCTACTCTATACGAAGAGTAGTACTCCTTAAACTCATTACCATAATCTTCGATATACGTAAACCTTGCTCTCTACCTTTGCATTATCTAAATTCAGTAGATATTGTGTAGTAATACCTGTAACTAAATCATTACAGGATGTTCTGGATCACATCATCGGCGCTATTGAAAACCACGACGGAGAAGTTCTTCGAGACGATATCCCTATGTCTATTAGTATACAAGCTGATGAAGACGAACTGAGGAGTGTAGTTGAATTGTCGTCTAGCGATGGCAGCGAAGGCCACCAGTCCCAAACGAGTTCCATTTCATCCGATGACTCATCCGACGACGACGAGGATGATTCATCGGGCGGAGAGGACATGGACCAAGGAGACGACGTCAACGAAGACGATGATGACGATGATAACGTTCACATGATCGGAATCCAGATGAACATCGGCTCTCCGGACAGTCAAGCTGAAGATTTTGAAATGGACATGCACGACAGCGCAATGGTCACTCACAACTTCTCTACTCGCAATGATGAGTCCGATGGTTATTATCTAACTTTATATTATCTTAATCCTATTCAGCAGTCTTCTGCGTAAAATTCAGTTTCATATTTTATTCTATCTAATTTTTATTTAGAGATGAATATTTGCAATTAAAACAAACATTAACAACATTAACAATCTTCATCTCAACTCTACAAGTATTATAATTAAACTAATACTAACTCAGATGAGATCCACGCCGAAGACATTGTAGGAGATGAATTAGACTCCGATGATGATGAAGACGATGACGACGATGATGATAATGGAGCTGCATTCCTAGAAGAACCAATGATCGACGACCCAGAGGTACTTATCTTCTCTTCTAGGCAACCGAAGTTCTTTGTAGTTTAGAATATACAAACTGTTCTCAATTACGGAGCGAGTTCGAATCTACGGTCGCATCTTGATAGCCTTACCTGATTCTTATAGCGTTCACCTTTATTTTCTCTCAGAATGGCAGCGACATGGAAGCGAACGACGATCTCGGGTTTGTTTTGGCCGAAGTCAACGGCAACGGCGTCGATCCCGGCGGAGTTCCGGGCACCGTCAGCGGAGCTTTCGAGGCTCAGATGGACGAAGACATATCCGCGGATAGCGACGTCGAAGCCGAAATTGAGGATGTTCTGAACATGAGATTTCCAAACGAGTCGAATCTGCAGCGAGACGTTCTCACTATCGAGTTCTTAGAAGCTCAACTACAACGCATGATCAATAATGTTGGAGATAGCGGTTCGAATTTCTCCTTCTTTATTTACATGTTAACGTTTTATTTCAACTTCCTCCTTTTCCATTGTTTATTGTCCTAGTTCGCATTTAACTCTTTTGAATATTTACAGATACAATGACAAATTCCCTGAGGTTACAGCAAACTGAACCTGCACAAGCAGGTTTGTTCCCGTGATCCTAAATATTCTAAATAATATCCATCCACTATTTAATATCCTCGCGATAACCATATCTGTCCTATAGTACCAGCGGCTCCCGTCCGAGTGAACTCCACGCACCCGCTGTTGGACCAACAACCCTTTGATCAGCATTTAAACAATCAGCCCTCCACTTCGAACACCAACCTCGCATTCGGTCTGCCGAGTATATCGTCTACCAGTTCCACGGGCGCGTTAACTGCCGTAGGGCGTACTGCCGGCACTAGGGGGCGTTTACTGCGTAGACCCGTCGCTCAGCCCAACGGAGAACTACACTTGAGACTGAACACCCAGCATCAGCAGCCCTCGTCCGTAGTGCAACGGTTAGCAGTTCGACCTCTACTTTCTTAATCCTATAAACAATTGTAAACATTACCCACTTCCCAATTATAAACATTATCCACTTCCCACAACTCAACCTCATCTTTCCTCTCCTTTTCGCTGTAATCATCTCTTTTCCTTCGCCTCCCTTTTTACAACTGCAATCTCCATTAGTTTGATTCATTTTCTATTTACTCGATTACAGCCTGTTGGGAAGTAACGGCCGTATGCTGCAGTTCACCAATCACCTTCTGAGTAGCGTCGAGTCAATAACCGGTGGCAGTCATCGTCTTCATATGGTCATGGAGGAAAACTCTAGGACAAGGTACAGGGAACGTATTAACGGCCGCGTGTCTCGCATTCCATTTGAATCCAATGAGTACGAAGATCAATATATGGTTGGTGTTATTGTAGGTGTTGAAGGTGTTGAAGCTGTTGAAGGTGTTGTTATAGATTATTGTTCGTAAGTTTAGTTGGATAGACATGTTGGAGCTTATTATGCGAATTATAAACGATTTAGTGAATAACATATTTGTGTAATTCTGCGTGCGAATTGATCATGCGCGACTGCATATATTGCAAGTCCATTACACACGGGGGTGCGGTATCAAAAGAACAACAGTTTTTCAGCTTCCCTGTAGAGAATAAGTCACTCTTAGTAGACAACTGTAACTTAGACTTATTTGAATCCTCGTATCAACAAACTTAATAACGCTCATTAGGGAGAATGCACTCCATCTAGTGCTCATGTCGCTACATCCTTGTCACGATGGACTGAGGAGGCACGAGTCCTCGACCTCGACTCCATCCACGATCACTTGACCTCTTTGAAACCCACAATCTTACGACAACTCTTTGAGGACCGCAAGGCTTCGCTGAAACTCATGAAGTCTCAAATCATCAAAAAAAGACAACGAATAAATAAGGATGTGAGTTTATTTTAAAAACAATTAATAACAATTGTTTTTAACAATCATTTCACTATTAATAAGCATTTATCTATTTATGAATTTCTTACATATTTAAAATAATCCGAGAATAATCAACAGACCTCCAAATCTCCTGTAACATCGACTGGCGTGAACACGGTTCCGAGAGCTGTAGCCAGTAGTACGGTGGCTCCCCTCGCACACCAACACGTCAACATCATGGCTCCTAGTGCCTCTTCGACGGCACCCGGCACCACTGCTGACTCCGTCCCCGGTTCTGCCCGCGACGCGACTCCCGCTCCTGCCCACTCCGGAAGTCCGGCCCCAATTTCCTCCGTAGTATCGGCCCCGTCCACTGCGTTGACCTCTAGTGCCAGCGCAGATCCTGTCTGCCCCACGACGGGCAACGCAAACCTCGTTGACAATGTTCTAATTGCATCCGGTTCCGCTAATGATAGAGGTTTGATATATACTAATGTAGTAACGATATATACTTGGAGGCCCTTATGTAAACTGCACTTTAATTTCGACCACTCTAACTTTCTCTTCCTATAAGTTTAAATTGAGATCATTTTTGAATTATAATATTCAAGACAAATATTAGAAATGTAATTAATATTAATATTAAATATAATTAATAATCATATCAGTGACACCCATGGAGATTGGAGAATCCACAGGACATTCCAATGCATTTAGCATACCACCTCTCTGCACAAGTCAATACACAGACATGCAAAGGTACGCATTTACTATCTTAGCTCTCTCTTTCAGAATATTAACACTCGTAACTTTAATATTAACCTTCGCAGAGCAACAATAGAACAAGAGATCCTCTCTGAAAATCTTATTCGACAATGTTAGTGTTACTTATATCTTTATACTTTGATTCTATTTTATTCAGTTTGTGACTTATCATTGTGTCCATAGTGTCCCCATTGACTATGGACTCTACGAGTCCTCAAAGACTTTCCGCCGATAACTCGCCCATGCAAGTTGACCCCGCGACCCCCGAGAACCAGGGCATCGTGATCACGGGCGTTCCCCAGGCACCAACCGCTCAACGTTCCTCTCCGCTCCAAGAACGAGACGAAGACGCCGAGGACATGTGGTGGGATTCTCCGGCCAGCACTACCACCACCGCAAGTACCGCTGCCTCCACTTCCGGAAGTAACTCATCGGCTTCCTATACTGCCTCCACCATCACTACAACGGTCACTAGTACGGTGACCACCATCTCCAGTAGCACAACTACCACAACTAGCACCACCACGGCAGCACCTACCAACACTACTGCCGGAGTATCCGCCGCCACTCCCGAAGACCCATTAGTGGGCGTAGATCCTAGTTTCCTGGCTGCCTTGCCTGATAACATTAGAGAAGAGGTCATTAATGAACAGAGAAGGCTATTACGAATCAGACAGGTATATTCTAATACTTACATTTAAATTGATTTATATTTATATCTTTTCATTTACCTATATCCTCCGACATTCATCTATAGCATATCAGCACTCGTAGTTTTCACCTTTAACCTCTGCTATTTCTCTTATTATCCTTGAAATTTACTCTTATAATATTCATATTTACTTTATGATCTTCATATACTACTTATCTTCACGTACCACCTAAATCATATACTATTTAAATAACCTACTTAAATCTTAGCATTGCTCTCAATCAAATTAATTTTTATATTTGAATATTGTTGCGATTATTTCAATTTCCTTTGTTGTATGATTAACACACATACAGTATTTGTTTTATTTACTTTATAACTGAAATTTCACAAAATTCATAGAATCAAGAAGAACAACAGAACCAAGCAGCCCAAATGGGTGCAGAAGCTGTTAATCCTGAATTCCTAGCTGCGTTACCTCCGTCTATTCAGGAGGAAGTATTAGCTCAACAAAGACATCTTCAGGCTGCCCAAGGTCATTTTTACCATCTATTTAAATTCGTTGTAATCGATTATACTATTAAAATATTATTTAAATTCTAATTTAATGTCTTTGTTTGGTGTTTTAAGTGATTACGTTTACAGCTCAAAGAACAACTCAGCAAAGAAGTGCTGGAGCCTCCGAACCAGCTCAACCCGACCCCATAGACAATGTGGCCTTCATGAATACCCTTTCTTCCGGATATAGGAGACAGGTATCTTATTCGTCTCCATAGCTTGCAAATAGTATTATTAATAATAATAATCTACTCGTCTATTTATGCCCAGCTTATATGCTATAATTACTTGTCAATAATTACTTTGCAAATTAAAGTCTCTTATCTCGTAATGATTTAGTTATTAGCATATCACTGGCGCAGGTATTAGCTGACATGGACAACTCTTTACTCGCTTACCTTCCTCATGAAATGATCGCCGAAGCCAATCAGATTCGACAACAAATGGGTCGCCGAATGAACCCGACCGTTAACGTCGTGGATATGATCCCGAGGAGTGCGACCAGTTCCGCTATCCCTCGCTACAACCACATGTTACGCCAGGTTACCGATGAGGCAAATATCTTAGTATTTAGCTTAGTATTTCTTGCATGAACACTAATATGAATAACTAATGTTTCACGGGATTTATATCAACATTTATATCCGGCATTCTGAAATTTGACTTCGTTTCATGTCAGGTCAATAACGGCCCAATTCCGGGACAAAGCGAAGCAGCCAGCGGACGTCGTACGACTGGATTTCGTTGGCAGGAAGTCGCTACGGAACGCGTGCCCATCACCCATCCAGTTGGTCGGAAACTCCTGGACCACGAATCCCTTTCGGCTCTGCTCGTTCTGTTGTTTGTTAACGAACCGAAAATCATTTGGTCTCGCTTGCACCGAGTACTCCGTAACCTAAGTTACCACGAACCTACCCGAGTTTGGATCGTCCAATCGCTTCTCTCGATCTTGCATCGAACAGCTCAGACTGGAGAGTCTGCCGCTGACTCGCAGAAGCTTTCGTTGACTTGGCTGTCGATTACGCTGGAGGCGGCATTGGGTTGCCGTGCCAACGTATTTGAAGTGACTCGCCGTGGCAACGATGTTCCTCATGAAGTCACCGTGAACGGTCAAGCGGCCCCGATTGTATGCGGCCACGTCCTCGAGTGTTTGATCTCATTGTCGCGATCATTCAACTCCCACTTCCTTCCTGACATGCGACCTGACTCACCTTGGCCCATAGACACTGATTTCTGGGATAACCTCGTACAGCTGGACTTCACCAGTCCTATGCACGACTCAGAAAATACCCAAAACACCTTTCGGATTATATGCCCAGAGACATTTGAAGACAATATCTCTTTAAACAAGGTTTAATATTGTACATAGGTCTTATATTGTACATAGGTCTTATATTGTACATAGATCTTATATTGTACATAGATCTTATATTGTACATAGATCTTATATTATACATAGTTCTTATATTGTATAATTACAAATGCTAACTTCCATTTAATAATTAATAACTGATAACTTGAAAACTCTTTATTAAACTATCATATTCAGTAATCAGTTGAACCATAACAATTTGATATCAGATTTAGTTGTTTTGAAGATATTTATGTGGGTTATCTATTGAACCCGTTATTTCTATTTTATTCGAATACAACTTTTTTATATTACCATACTTTCATTATTAAAGTAAGCAATACGAGTTTGGTTATATTTTGTTAACATTTATCTACAGGCATTTGAGATTTCGGGTCTCGGTCAGTTAATGATGATGCTGTCTCACCCGGTTCTCAAAAGAAACCAAGCTTTGACCGACAAACTTTTGAAACTATTGGGCTTGATTTCAATCAACCTACCAGAAGCTTATGATCTCATTGAAAAACGTCAAGTCACAAAGAAGGCAATAACCAAAACTACAGAAAGTTTGTTTATAGATAATATTTTACTATCTTAGCTTTGTCAATATTTGATTGGCCTGAACGAATTGGTCAGGAGACTTATATATATTGTAATTCTAATTAAGTAAAGAAATATAGTTATTGATTGTTTTAACAAATAACCAAATTTCAATCTAAAATATATTTGAATATAAATAATGTGTTTGACATTACATTCAATTATTATTATAATTAATATCTATAGATAATATTAATTCCATTGTAAATTATATTATTAATATAATTTTATATAATTGACCAACAAAATCGTGAATCGTTGTCTATTAAATATTATTTATTAATTATTTCTGTGTGAATTGTTCTGTATCTATTATCTGTATCTTGGTTTCAATTTCTCATAGAAACTCTTTATACCAGAGATTTGATTATTTCATATTATAGATTTACAAACTATTTTATAGATTTGAGTCAACCACAAAATACTTCGACACCTATGGGACCAACAACAAGTGCTCCTAAACGACCAAAGATTCCGGAGGACATCTCCGATAAAGAAAAGGAAGAGGGGGAAATATCCAATGATAAAATCAATGAAGCAGAACTTCCAGTTTTAAACATTCAATTGAAACTCGCAGTTGAGGTTCAATTTTACGGAAAAGCTCACCACATATTTATTCATTCAAAACATATACGATAGCAGATAGTTGAATTCACATCTATCTCTATACAGGTATTAACTTCTAAAGCGTGTTCCGAAGATGGTTTGGATGATATCACCTCTATACTGTTGTCTATTTCAAAAGCAAACGAAGCCACGAGAAATTACGTGTTGTCTTTGATGCTCTCCGGAGCTGTTGAACTTGGTGAAAATGTGAAGAATAACATCAAGTTTACTTAACACTACGCTAATATGTCTTATGTGTTCACTATATAAATATATAATTATAAATATAATATTGTAAATGTAAATATAAAATATAGAGATTTCTAAACGATATCTAATTTGTCAGCGATGTGTTGAGTGAACTTTACACGTTACACGGAGAGAAGTTAAAAGAAAAGAAAAGAGACAAGACCTCCCACAAGGATAAGAATGTTTTAATGGATAGGTACAGAGGTAACGCTGTGGTTCTACATTCTTCTAAGAATAAGGTTTTTCATATTTCCCTAATTATGAATTTATTAATTACTAAATGAAATAATCGTGATTCCTTCTAAAAATTACTTCTACAACTTATTAATACACTTCCCGTCCATAGCATGGCTCAACTGGAAAAGAACTTCAACTGCCCTCCATGGCAAAACTAACTTCCAAAGCCTCTAGCCAACGTCTATTCCTGACTACTCTCAAGGCCATATCGGAACTTCGCGAAGCTGCCAGACCTATTTTCGAAGGTTTCTATTTCGCATTCATCTATTTTCAGTAAATTCGTCCAATTCGAATAATAACATATCGCCTAATTTCATATTTTCAACAGATAAAGAAGAACCACAATTTCCCAACATCTTTTGCCGTCTCAGCGATCGCTTGAATCTATCCGAGCTGTGGTCTTCACTAAGTGAATGTCTCACTCAATTATCTCTAACCACCGATCAACATGCTGTCTTCATTCTCCAGCCTACTGTGGAAGCCTTTTTCCTAGTACATGCCGGTAATACACTTTAATTATTTATTACGGCTATTGCATTTATTAGAGATTTCGTATTGCATTCGAAATTCGCCTACATATAATTATATATGTATCAAATATTTTTAATTTATTACCATTTTATATTTATAAAACACCCAAACCCTGTCTACAATACGACGACTGTCTACAATACCTTCCATACGTTTAACACATTCCCTCGTAAAGCACAAATGTACGAACAGGTAAACCAGAATATTCATCGGATGAGACTTTGACGACATCTGTACCTGCAGACGCACAAACTCCGTCGACTCCCACTACACCCATGGCAGTCGGAACTGGTGCTTCAACTTCCACAGGTACCCCTGGTGTTATCCCGTTGAGCCCTCATGCCGAACATATCAGCGTCTGCTACGAAGACTTGAACTGCGATACCAAGAATTTCCTTCTTTTCGCAGGTTGCAACTGTTTCCATTATAAATAACCAATTTAGAGTTAATTCATTTTTCTAAATTTATCCATCAATACATTAATAATTTTGACAAATTTATTTGCACAGAAAAACATAAGGTTGTTTTAAATCAAATCCTACGTGGTAGCAGTGATCCATTGGTTAAAGGACCTTTCAGTGTGCTCATCAATCATACAAAGGTACTTGACTTTGATGTGAAATGTACATACTTCAGGTACAAGCTTGAGCAAAAGGAAGGTTAGTTTCAAATCTTAATTATCTGTACATTTATCAAACAATCGTAATTTACAATAAATACCATTAATCATCAGTAAGATCATCCAACCGCGAAGATGTTCCGGTCACAGTCAGAAGGACTCACGTCTTTGAAGACTCTTACCGAGAGTTGCACCGACATCCAGAAACTATGTGGAAAAAGAAGTTCTATATTGTTTTTGAAGGTTTCTACACTTTTCTATGCACGTTATATTTCCGTAATATTCTTTTTTCTTAATAACTTTCTTCTCTATAAAGACGAAGAAGGTCAAGACGCCGGTGGTCTACTGCGCGAATGGTACCTGATCATGTCTAGAGAGATCTTCAACCCTATGTATGCCTTATTCATGACGTCACCTGGAGATAGGGTCACCTATACGATCAATCCCTCATCGCATTGCAACTCTAACCATTTAAGGTAAGCTTACTTAGGTGTACACTTTGATCTCTAATAATTACTTCTGAAACATTGTGAATATTTATAATAATAAATCATAATTTAAACTTCACATACTTTAAAACTGATATAAAACTGTATAATTCTGATCTTATCCAGTTATTTCAAATTCGTCGGAAGGATTATTGCTAAAGCTGTTTACGACAACAAACTTTTGGATTGTTACTTCACTAGATCTTTCTACAAGCACATCTTAAGTGTACCGGTCAAGTTAGTTTCAATATCATTGTAAACTTTAAATGCTAATGATGTACATTTCACCCATTCTGTTTTTACACTACACCTTGTTATTAAACCTCTTTCAAAAGATATACTGATATGGAATCTGAAGATTACGATTTCTATCGAGGACTAGTGTTTCTTTTAGAGAACAATATAGATGACCTTGGTTATGATCTCACTTTCAGTACTGAGGTTTAACATATCAAATCATTATCGCATACACATTTAATGAATTTACTTAATTGAACTAGCAATTTATTATATATTCATATTTTATTCTAATTTTAAGAACAATTTTTAGATTAGAGAATTTGGAGTAACTGAGATCAGAGATATTCTGCCAGATGGAAGGAATATCAAGGTAACAGAAGAAGAAAAGGAGAAATATGTCAAGCTTGTTTGTCAAATGAAAATGACTGGAGCTATTAGGAAACAAATTGATGCCTTCCTTAGGTAAGATCTGAACTATAATCATAAGATAAATACATTGAAATGCTTACAAATTATGATTTTCTCACATATTTTATAGTGGATTTTATTCTGTGATACCAAAAAGTCTCATTTCTATATTCAACGAGCAAGAATTAGAGTTAATCATTAGCGGATTACCTCAAATTGATGTAGAAGAGCTAAGAGCTAACACCGAATACACCAAATATCAATCAAATTCTCCGCAGGTTAGATTCACAAACACTATTAACAATTATATATATTTTCAGTTATTAATCATAATACAATTATGAATTAAATTATCCCCTATTTTAAAACACTAGATTTCATGGTTTTGGAGAGCTTTGAAAAGTTTTGACGAAGCATCAAGAGCTCGCTTCCTCCAGTTTGTAACTGGAACTTCAAAAGTACCGCTACAAGGTTTCGCTAATCTCGAAGGCATGAATGGAGTACAGAACTTCCAAATACACAGAGATGATAGATCCACCGATAGACTTCCCTCTTCACATACCTGGTTTGTAAAACTAAACCCTATTTACTCCTTTACTACATTATTTCTTTTTAAAAACTCCATATTATTAAATATATCATTTATTTAATAACAAATTATTTTTTTATTTTTCAGCTTCAACCAATTGGATTTACCAGTTTATGAAAATTATGAGAAATTGAAAAAGATGTTGCTATTGGCTATCAATGAATGCAGTGAAGGATTTGGACTCGCCTAGTGAAAGCATATTACATCATATTTTCTTATCATTATATTATTAATCATGGTTAATTTTGCTGTTACCTATACCATGAGTCATTTGTTTACATAATAAATATATATACATATAATTTTATTTATATTTCTATATTATTAATGATATGTTAGATGATTATCCTTATTAATACAAATTTGATGAATATATTAATATATGTATATGATAGTATATCTGAGGGTGCAATGCACTCATTGAACTTATCTGTGATTAATCTAAAGCTAGAAGATATTTGGATGATTGCATCGATTGGTGTTGGTTGTAAAAAAAATTCTACTCTCATAAATCGATTACATTTTTGAGTAGAGTACGACAAATGTTATGATGACTCATGATTACACACTATTATTGAATTATGATGTTTAGGAAACCAATGATAAAGTAGATTATTAAAAATTCTTTAATTTATATAATTGATAATAAAAATATCCAGTAATTTTATTTTATGGATGGCAATATATTTTATTGACAAGTACTCAGTAGAGTAAATTGATTAGTGGAGGTAGTAGTAAAGTAAATAGTAGAATGTTGATGAGTATTGAACCCTACAACTAATTAAATATAATTACCATTAGTTTTTTATTTAAAAAATAATACAATTTGATATAAAATATATTTATTATAAAATTTCAAACATCACAACTTTATAATTGGCAATTTATCCTTTCACAAAATGGCTGTGTTACGATGTAAAGCTTAGTTATTATAAAAGTCATATTAAACTAGTTTTAAGAATGCATCGTACTTTCTTGTGAAAATACCATACTTCTTTTGTATTTACCTATATATAAATATTTACCAAATAATTATAGAAATGCTGTAATCAATATAAAAATATTGCCTATTTTAATTTCTTGCCAAATTCTTCTTTATTTTCACCATATTTACAAAGCATTTAGTATAATATATATATATATATATATTAGTAATGCAACAATAAAGTAAATGATGGACTTCCGAATATAAATAAAATTTGTAACAAGTATAATATAAGAATATTTATAACAATCCATTATATGGAAAAGAATACGTATATGATTAACTGAACATCTGATGGTATTTATAATAATTAAATAGTCAGGGTTATAGAATAGTTAAATAGTCAGGGTTATAGAATAGTTCAATATGCTAGCAATATTGAATGAAGTGTGCTTTTAGACTATTATGCAGTTCACCAAGCTTCTGTATAGCGAATGTCACACTCTAATAAACCTGGCAACTTTTTCTGTTTTATTGTATTAGATAAATTGTACAGTTTATATATTAAATTGATTATGTAAATTATAAAATAGCAATTCATAAATAAATTATATAACTTTATTATACAGTTAGCAAATAACCACAATATATAAATATTTCATTTTATTTTATTAGATATAATTAATCATTTTTAAGAACATAAATAATTAATTATTTAAACTTGACAATTATTCACCTTAATTCCTTCAAATGTCAGAGCTGTAAGTTTTGTACTGTTCAGATTTAATTTTTTCAAATTTTTCATTCCTATTATTTACATAATTTATAATTCTTAAAATCAGTATAAGATATCTTATATATATATAAATATATATATATAATAGATATCATTCAATAGACAAATAATACTCAATCATAAATATATATATTATATACATATTAGTACATATTATAGTATATACACAAATACATTATTATATTCAATAACATATTTGACCTCGTCAATATCTAATGACTCGTCATATCATATATTGTTATGTATGAACAGTCGCAATCTATTTTAAATATTAAAACTTATTTATGTACAAATTTGGCCAGATATATTTTCACCGATCATAAACCAATTACTCGGCTCCCTAAACATTTTGATTGGCAAAACCTGCAAGACATAGAAGCGCATTATCACTGATTGGGGTTTCACATAGATTGAGTACTTGTAGTTTTTGTAGATGTTCGGAAACCAAATGAAGTCCTTTATCTCCAAACTATAATAATTAATTAATTTTTATAATCTAATTTTTGTAAGACAAATAATATATATGTTTGTAAATACATATAAATACTAATGATTAGATTAGTCTAAATGTGTCAGATTAGTTGACACATGGCACACAATAAACTATAATTTTCATTAATAATTGAGATTGTTTTAAAATACATTTTGTTCTAACCTGAGTTGACCATAGATTCAGATATTTTAATGAAGGCAACTTGATAATTTCTTTTGCACATTCACTTGTTACCTATTGATAAGTAGTTACTAGAAAAATTTATACCTTACTTGTATTTGATTTAAAATATACTTTCAATATTTAGTACTTTGTAGTACTTTCTAGAATTATAGTAATATCAATTTATTTTGAAGTAGTTATATATATTTATAATAAAACTTATTGTACGATATTATTTAGAAATAAAATGAACATAGATAGTTATACCTGAGTAAAAGCCAATGATAAACATTCAAGATTTCCAAATGATCCGGAACTCAGAATATTTGTTAAATCTTATAAGAAAATAAAATTAGGATATGATGGCTTTTATGTATATATGCATGTTAATTGTATAATTGAAATTATAACCTTGATCTGTGGATTTTGAGGGAAGAGTTAATTTCCGGGGACCTTCTTTTTTTTGCTATTGAAAATGTTTTATTTCAAAAATGAAATATAATATATTATTTCATAGACTACAATATATTAAATATATATTTATATATATATATATATTAATTAACTAACAATTAAATCATTACATTTCGTAATTGAGTTTTTTTAGTATTTCAATATATGCTCGCATAGTTGTTTATACAAATCTTTGGGCTTAGTAATAAATCTGAGTACTAACAAATTCGTGCAGTTCGATTTTCTTATCGCATACGCGGACGTACGCTTTCTTGCCGACATCGGTGGATTGCAACGTGGTGACCAGTTGCATACGGATGTCTTTCATCGCCTGCACGTTGGCCTCGTTAGTAGACGGCGCGACGTCAACGGTCTCGGTACCGGCTTCGCGTGGTCCAGACAACAACTCCAGACCCCCGGATATGTTGCCGTATGCCGAATCGGGGTCCGGGAACAAGTCGAATTCGAGGAAAGCGCAGAGCAACTGCAATCATGATATACAATAATACACCACGCGAAATATGTAAATAATTTATAAATGCGATGTAAGATTATATCCCATATGATAGCTTCTATAGGTTATTGAACGAGACCAAAAACTTATGTATATTATATGATTATATATATATATATATATATATATATATATATGTATATATATATATATATATATATATATATATATATATATATATATATAGTTCTACCATAATATATATTTATAACCTATAGAATATTACAATTATAATTTTTATAACAAACCCTAAATCATAATATAAAATGGTCTATATATAATTACACAGTAAAATATTAATTAAATTCATAAAGAAGATAACATACTAATTCAATCTGCCAATCAATAGTAGTTTTTAGGTAATTAGTATTTTCACAAGAACATGAACTAGTACATAAATAGCTATCTAGAGTCTATTGTTAAGTAAATATATAAGTAGTATTGGTATTTAAATGTTAACTTTCGGTTTTTATAACCGCTTTATTTTTTTAATAGTGGTATGTTATTCAAAATACAATATTTATTTTACATTTAGATAGGAATTAAAATTAAGCAGTATATCTCCCTAATAGATGTCGTAAATATGCGCTAACGTATATTATGAGCTATTATCAGATAATAGGATTCGTTAAATATATACTCGAGGGACATGAATCATATCCATGAAATATAGTTCATAATATATTCCATGATATGCAATATATAAATATTGATATATCTATACAATTTTGTATCGTGAAAAACGTTTCTCACTGCTATATATCATCCAGTATTCTATGGAATACAAATATACTATTAATATATTCTATTGCATTAAACGATATTGGACGCATGCTATATATTTTACTAATGGCATTATACAAATAATTTAAGTTGCTTGTATTTTATAATAAAAATAATAAATATTTAGTATATAAAAACTATATAATCGCCTTAAAGTAATCTTTATAAAAACATATTCGAGATCTACGTGAATACACCATTTCATATGACGAGTTAATCTACATCACACTAACGTCTATCGCGGGTTCAATTTCCTTAAGGGCCAATAGCATGCAAGCATTCAAATAGATGAACATTTTTCGCGCGAATTTCTTATTTCGACAGCAACACGACAAAAGGCAATGTAACTGTGAACATCAAATGTACGTTTATATTTGATTATTGTAGTTGCACATATTTATTACTATTGAAATCAATGAAATAAAAGTAATTTAATTGAAAATTAAATTGAGAATTTTTCATATTTTTTTAATATTTTAAAATATTTTGTTTTATTTATGAAAAATGTGCTTAAATTAAATGGCATACATATTTCTAAATATATGAGTACAGTATGTGTCACTGAAAACCTCTGTACCAGATGTAAATAGAGTAATTGTGTGTTTATACTATTAACAATACCAGTAAAAAATCTAATGTATACATTAATCTCTTATTATGCTGTAATTAAATAATATCGACATTATATGAAAAGCATATTATTAAATACATTACATTATACTTATAATATTGAATTATATACTAAATATATAATCTTTAATATAAGTTTATATTATGTAAACACATAAATCATAACAATTCCTTGAGGATTATAAGGTTATACAAGTTATGATATGCTGTCCTACCTGTTTGTTTATGATGGTAATTATACAGCCTTGCCTAATTTAGCTATAAATAAATACTGATTTATGCTGTCGATTTTGTAATAGCTTTAACAATCATAGATATTGTGTACATATACGTATAGGATACGTATATGATTATATGTACGGTTCATACTGAACAATTACCATCATCATCCGTGAATACATCCCTCCCTTCCTCCCTCCTCCCTCCTTCCCCTCACTCCCTCTCACTCTCCCTCACTCCCTATATAACCATTTTTGAGAACATATCTCCGCTTTCGATACCGGTAGCTCCACCTATACTGAATAAAGAAAGCCAAGAGTGACGATACTCCCTCAAGTTTAATAGACACGTGTGAACCGAACATCGTTTATCGATTATCATTAGGTCCAAAGTCCGAGATATGCCGCTGATCAGGGTTGAATTATTAATTCAATTAAATTCCTTGTTACACTTTCAGTTTAAAGAAATAATAGTAAGAATATATGTAGAATTTTAAATGAAATGAATGTTATCATTAGGAAATGTGAAATATGTATTAAATATATTAAATATATCGAAACTACGTATTCAATATTTATGAGATAACTTAGCTTTCGTTATATAGAAATATATAAATATATGTATGTGAATGTAAAATATATAGAGTATATAATTCTGCGTAAATTCATACATGATATTGTAACGAAAGCTAAGTTATCACATAATTAAGATAAATAAAATAAGTATTTGTTTAATATGAATTAAGAATTACAATATAGACTAAATATAATAAAGCATATAACATATATATACCATACGAGTATATCATTGTAAATACAGGTTGGTATATAAATTTATTAACCTTATGAATTTCTTGTCTAATAATGCTCTGAAATCAAATAGATCATTATAAAATTTGAAATGTTGATTATATAACATAAATCTTAATTATATTTAAAATTGATATAAAATGTGTTGTATTCATTATTTATTTTGATATAATCGAATTGTTATCAGTTGTATTCACATATAAACAAGGACACCCGTATACATATCCATTTCCCCACCCTCTTTGACTAAACATATATGATCATTTAGAATAAATGTCTAACTCCGAAGGGAAGGGCACAGTCTGAATAAGGCACGAGAGAACTGGTAGCCAATCAGAATACGCAGCCAAATATTCTATCATTCGCAGGTATAGCGCCAATTCCGAATCCAAATTCGAAATGCACTCATCTGATTGGTCGGAATCGGAAAGGCACATTCTGTAAATATGATTCAATTTAATAATCTATTAAATTAACTCTGGATTTTAGTTTAATTGAATATGTTTTAATCTAACTGTTTTCTTTTTTCATAATTTGAGTATATAGCGGCCAAACAAATAGAAACCATATTTGGTAATATTCGTAGATGTGGACAAATGCTCGTAGGTGTGTGAATGCTGTAATAATATATACATATATATATATATATATATATATATATATATATATATATAATTTCAAGTGTCATACCTTTGTATGAAGTTATAGACGATGTGTTGCCCATCGTTTAATATATTCAAGGACTGCAGATATTGGTATATAAACTTTCTCATTCTAGGATGTTTACCGAAATCCTGGAAATTACGTTTTATTCTAAATATTTCATATTGTATTCATAGCATTATACTATTTCATATTTATTTTGTGAAATTAAATTATATATTTATTATACTAAATCAATACGTCTAACATAAATAACTTATAATATAGTTTATAGTTAAATCAATTTACCATATTGTACTTCAGAAGTCTGTTTATCACCGGAGTGAAAATTTCAATAACAATTTCCGATCTTGGTGAATTTATACAATGCTATTAACGGATTACCGATTAGAAGATGATATTGTAATCGTGGTTAATGATTTATTAGTCACTCAAATATTATTATATACTAAATATATTATATTTATACTTCTTTATATTTATTATTATATTATTATATACTTCCTAATGAACAATTGATTTAGAATAACTACTTTGTCTACAATGAAAAGTATGGTATGCCATTATGATTATTATAATATTCAAACGTTCGTGAAAAATTCGCATATTTCCTTTGTAGGGTTTCTATTCTCCAATAGGGGCGATAGTAACATAATAATTTTGTGGTCGTCTATGTTGTTAATCGTTTCTGAATTCTGATAATGGAATATATCTCTAGTTATTATCAATATTTATATAAGTATAAGTATGCCTGCAAATCTATAATATTATATATAAATATTAATAAAAAAAGTGTATATAAAAATATTTGTATTTTTTTTAAATAGACAATTTAAGTCTTAAATAAATAAGCTTATTTTCTGAGATTTAACGAACTTCTTTAAGTAATTGGGATAACAGATCTAGGGGAAATTGTGATACGCTTTCGTCGTAGATTCTTGTAGAAAGACTGAATCCTATCATATGCTATAAGGAAAGATGAATTGGTTAACAGTTAAAATCAAAACAATTATACAAGTAATAATATTGTAGAATTATAATGAACATATTCATAAATAAATATATCCTCGTAATAACACACACACATACACACACACACACACACACACACACACACATACACACACACACACACACACACACACACACACACACACACATACACACACACACACACACACACACACACACACATATATATATATATATATATATATATATATATATATATATATATACACATACATTATAATAAATAACCAATACAATTACTATATGATTGTTGAATATGATACCTTTATAAATATTAGTTATATATTGAATTATAAACCAAAGAACGCAATCTAAAACACATGCATTCATTATTATATATGCTTGCACTAATATATATATATGTGTGTTTGTATGTGTGTGTATATGTTTGTGTGGGTATGTGTGTGTATGGGTAGGTGGGTATGTGTGTGTGTGTGTGTGTGTGTATGTGTGTGTGTGTGTATGTATATACAAATTATATTATAGAATATTCTAGAAGTACGTAAATTAAGAAATCCCAATTTTTGTTGTTGATCATTAATAATTCAATGACTTATCAGTCACTGTATCCATACATATCCTATATTAGCGGTAGCATATGTTTTAGGAAATGTGCACTGTACATTGGATACTATAATGTACGATGTATAATGCACAATGTACAATGCACAGTTTATAATGTACAGTGCGCAATGTCTAGCGTTCTCCGTGTATTAACTCAGTATGATCTAGTTATCTAGTTTGGATATTAAATATCAGTGTGACCTCCATTTAATCTAAACAGTACAACCGTTTTCACTTATTGACACAAATAGTATAATTAATACTGTGTTTGCTATATATAATGATTAGTCAAGGATTTTCTGTAGGTTTGAGGTTGGATACGTTTTTAGGGGTTGGACTTTTAGTAAATATATAGAGTGTAGATAGTATAGAGAGTGTAAATAGTGTAGAGAGTGTAGCGAGTTAAGACAGAGTACAGATTATAGAGAGTGTAGAGAGTGAGAAGAGTGTAGAGAGTGTAGAGAGTATAGAGAGTATAGAGAATGTAAAGAGTGTAAAGAGTGTAAAGAGTGTAGAGAGGGTAGAGCGTGTAGAGAGTGTAGAGAGTGTAGAGAGTATAGAGAGTGTAGAGAGTGTAGATAGTGTAGAGAGTGTAGATAGTGTAAATAGTGTAGAGAGTGTAGAGAGTGTAGAGAGTGTAGAGAGTGTAGAGAGTATAGAGAGTGTAGAGAGTGTAGAGAGTGTAGAGAGTGTAAAGAGTGTAGATAGTGTATATAGTGTAGAGAGTGTATACAGTGTAAATAGTGTAGATAGTGTAGAGAGTGTAGAGAGTATAGAGAGTGTAGAGAGTGTAGAGAGTGTAAAGAGTGTAGAGAGCGTAGATAGTATATAGAGTTAAGACAGAGTGTAGAGAGTATAAAGAGAATAGAGAGTGTAGAGTGTGTAAATAGTGTAGAGAGTGTAGAGAGTGTAGAGAGGGTATAGAGTTAAGACAGAGTGTAGAGAGTGTAAAGAGTGTAGAGAGTATAAAGATTGTAGAGTGTGTAGAGAGTATAGAGAGTGTAAATAGTGTAGATAGTGTAAATAGTGTAGAGAGTGTAGAGAGTGTAGAGAGTGTAGAGAGTATATATGGTGTAGAGAGTGTAGAGAGTGTAGAGAGTGTAAAGAGTGTAGATAGTGTATATAGTGTAGAGAGTGTATACAGTGTAAATAGTGTAGAGAGTGTAGAGAGTGTAGAGAGTATAGAGAGTGTAGAGAGTGTATATAGAGTGTAGAGAATGTAGAGAGTGTAGATAGTGTAGAGAGTGTAGAAAGTGTAGAGAGTGTAGAGAGTATAGAGAGTGTAGAGAGTGTAGAGAGTGTAGAGAGTGTAGATAGTGTAAATAGTGTAGAGAGTGTAGAGAGTGTAGAGAGTGTATAAAATGTAGAGAGTGTAGAGAGTGTAGAGAATGTAGAGAGTGTAGAGAGTGTAGAGAGTATAGAGAGTGTATAGAGTGTAGAGAATGTAGAGTGTAGAGAGTATAGAGAGTGTATAGAGTGTAGAGAATGTAGAGAGTGTAGAGAGTGTAGAGAGTGTAGAGAGTGTAGAGAGTGTAGAGAGTGTAGAGAGTGTAGAGAGTGTAGAGAGTGTAGAGAGTGTAGAGAGTGTAGAGAGTATAGAGAGTGTATAGAGTGTAGAGAATGTAGAGAGTGTAGAGAGTATAGAGAGTGTATAGAGTGTAGAGAATGTAGAGAGTGTAGAGAGTATAGAGAGTGTATAGAGTGTAGAGAATGTAGAGAGTGTAGATAGTGTAGAGAGTGTAGAGAGTGTAGAAAGTGTAGAGAGTGTAGAGAGTGTAGAGAGTGTAGAGAGTGTAGAGAGTGTAGAGAGTATAGAGAGTGTATAGAATGTAGAGAGTGTAGAGAGTATAGAGAGTGTATAGAGTGTAGAGAATGTAGAGAGTGTAGATAGTGTAGAGAGTGTAGAGAGTGTAGAGAGTGTAGAAAGTGTAGAGAGTGTAGAGAGTGTAGAGAGTGTAGAGAGTGTAGAAAGTGTAGAGAGTGTAGAGAGTGTATAAAATGTAGAGAGTATAGTGAGTGTAGAAAGTGTAAATAGTGTAGAGATTGTAGAGGGTGTAGAGAGTGTAAATAGTATAAAGAGTGTAAAGAGTGTAACCTGTATTTCTCGTATGAATATCTCGGGTCGGCTTGTATTCATTAACAAATGTTTGTATTTGTAGATATGTTTCTGTATTATGTAAGAGTATTATCAATTGTGCATTATACATTTGTACATAATTACAAAGTATCGACTATACTAAGTACAATGTATGTAATATTAATACCAGTGTAAATAGTAATTAACATAATGGAATACTATATGTAATAAGTGCACAAAAGAATATAATTTGTAGCTATAAATTTAAATGGTAAATGTATTTACATGTATCGTATTACAGTCAGATATAAATATTTATATATATTATTTTCTACATTATAAATAAATCTATCCATTATTATTTAGTATTATATTTCATTTTTAATGTAATTACAATAGTTTTTTTTATTGTACAATTCATTATATATAATTTTTTTTAGCTCAACAACATCCTAATTAAATAATAATTATTTTTGTTATACAAATCAAAATATATTTTACTTTTATTAAAAATATATCTTCATTATTTTTTCTAATATTATTACATAATATTGTAAAATAGTTGTTGGGTTAATAATACTAAAATAATATCAATATACTTAATAATAACCTTCCATTGTATTGAATGGTACCATTGGTCCCTCGTGTATAAATTATTTGTCTGTTGTTTCGCAAAGGGAATTCATTTAGATATTGATGTAGAACAGATATGTATACAAGTTAGTTTAAGCTCGCATACTATTGTGTAGGTAGTAATTATTTATATATATATATAAAGGTATACCTTTATATATATATATATATATATATATATATATATATATATATATACGTCATACTATTGATATGCATTTTATAATATTGATTAGTTGTGCATTAATATATAATGATTACAAAGATAAAAATATTATTATTATAATTTCCCCCTAAAAATTAAAAAAATTATGATATGAAAAATATAGAGGATATATATAAATATAAGTAAACGTCTATTACACATACCCACACACACACACACACACACACACACACACACACACACACACACACACACACACACACACACACACACACACACACACACATATATATATATATATATATATATATATAAGTAAACGTTAATTTATATATATACTAATATATTTTCTATAATATATATAATATTTTTACTTACTTAATATAAAGGATGAATACCGAATAATAATTAATAATGTATTATTACATAAGAACAGGATATAAACACTATATTTTATATATTAAGATAAATTAATAACATTTGTCTCTCTTGTTTTAATTGTTTAACTAAAATTACGCGGGAAATATTTCACTATGAATTTATAAACAACATTTTGAGATATGATATAAATTAAATATATTTATATATAAATTAGTTTATATTAATTATTACAATTACATTTTATTTGTAAAATAATACACGTTTCTTAACAATATATATATATATATATTATATAACACACATATATTTATTCACAATAATTAGATTGATATTATTTTATAATAATGTGTATCCGTTTGTTTGTCAGATATTTCGTATTTAATTTCTTATTTAATTGCCGAGGTTCACGAACGTTTTCAATATCGTTACTTTTTATTTTAATTATAACGTACGTTCGAACGCGCACCGATATCGGCGATATATGCGATATACATTCGATATCGGCTCGGTATGCTGTGAAATGCGTAGACTCGAGCGTACGCTACGAACTTGTACAATCTAAACCAGCTGAAGCGAGCGCACACGCGCACACCGAAGCGCACTCCACGAGCGGATAAGTCGGTAAGACGATTATCCGTATCGTGTTCGAACGGCCGAGCAGCACAACGGTACACTGTGTATTGTATTCCTGTATACGTCGGGAACTGCTCCATAAAAACGAAGCGTAGTTATTTCTGCTAACGATGTTTTTATATCCTATGACGTCATGCGTTGTATCACGTGCCGCTATCGATATCAATATTCTTCTTTTAATTAGTATTAGCCGAGATCTAGTAGTCCTGAACAATATAACCAACATTCCGCAATTAATTCCAATACACTTTGACATATAATACGTAATACATCTACGTGGTGTATACACATATACGTTATATATAAGTGTTATGTCTATATGAACCTAATAATCACCAGATAAAAATGTATGGTATTATTCTTTATTTATTAAGTTTATGGTGAATACTAGATATATTTTCGTATATAATATCAATCTAATGAAAATAATTTTAAACCAATAAATATTTCATTAATATATCATTGTAATGTTTTGTAATGAATGTATATATATATATATATATATATATATATATATATATATATATATATGCCATTACCTACTTGAGCTATGCATATTATAATTTGTCAATATTAATTATTTTTAAATCATCGTCATGATGATTGCAACTCATAACTTTTAAACGAATTAAAATACGAGTAACAACCATTTACAAGATACAATAGTGACGTAAGAGAACTCCAGGGAAGCTACAGACTGCAGTTCAAGTAAAGATCATAAGTGAAAACAATGAGAGCTAATCAATTTGTATATTTAATGCTATAATAATAGAAATATTCCATCCTAAATATTCCAAACAATGCTCTCTCTTATGATCATTTCGGTGGAACTTATCTTTATATTTTAAGCGAATAAATAGTATATATTTATGTAACATATCATGTAACTTCTGTTATCAGGTTATATAACCACTTTAGTTGATATCT
>OZ038318.1:1100574-1133167 GCA_964035775.1 Osedax frankpressi
CTTAAACTACACATTACAATTTACTAAAACAATCCCCTAAAATAATAACTATAACTTGTTAACAATTAAACTCCACGAACTGAGAAGTAACTGAGATAACTAAATTATACAATAGTAAGACAATAGGTAAATTCAATAATAGACTAAAAAAGTCATTAGCCTAGATAATTTACACATATAAAGATAAGAGTTAATAATAACTAGAAAAATCTGTTTTAAAAATCCATTTTCCTTAGAATAATAAATTTGTATATATACTAAAGAATTTTTTTTTAAAGCCTAGACAAAATATAAAGAATCTCAAGAATTAGTTTTTAGAAATCAAAGTTAATATCAAAAAACAGAATCATATCGATAACAGATATTGATAACACAGATATTGATAACACAGATATTGAAACCGAGTATCTTGCAAATTATTGTACAACTAATATAACAAATCTACCCATCAAGATATTTTTAAATTATAAAAAACTAAAATTAACTGATTCGTCTACATATAACCGAAGCAGAAATGTACCATATACTCGATAATATATTATACAATATTCAACTTATGCTAATAGATTTATCATCTGATTTTGAGAAAATTAACCATGACATATTAATCAACTAACTGAAACTACTGAATATTAATGACAACGTAATACTTATACTAAAGTACTATTTATATAACACAAAAATCGATGTTTACATTAACTATATACAAATGTTATATAATCGGCTAAAGCTACGACTTTAGGGGTACCGCAATGCTCTATACTATATCCACTATTATATAATATACACATTCTTCAGAAAGCAAACATATTTAAGAATTAAACTCATATAACATATCACATGTACATATGATAAATTAATACAAACCCCTGTTTAAAATGATACTGAAATAACTAACTGCGTTACTGAATAATATAACTAGATATATTATATAACAGTACACTACCAAACAATGAATCCAAAACAACACTAATTAATATTTTGCAAAAACCAATTAACTTCCCCGTACTTATATAAATCATATACTTATATTATCTCATGATTAGCCTAAATACTTAGGACTGATAATTACTAATGAGATTACATATGTATACATATATTAATGAAATAACAAGACTTTTCAAATTATCAACTTAACTAAAATACGATAATCATTGATACTTAAAATAACTCTTCTGTAAGATAATGCACTCGTATCTACCAGACTTGATTACTACTCATCATTACTGTCTATCTAAACAAGAGAACAACTTATTAAACTTGAGATCATTATAAAATAGCAACAATAAATGGGTCAACCATTGTCTACGGGAATATACGAAAAGGATTAATTAAAAAATAAAATAAATGGTGATTAAATATTGATGGGTTACAAATTATTAATAATATTTATTATTTTACATAACAATTTTGATATATCTGTAACCATGATTATTATAGGCAGATTGCGTAATACTACATGTTATATAATTTTGAAGTGGGTTGTAAGCCACGGAGGGGAGGGGGGTAAAAAACGTTTCTAATCCCATGATCGCAAAATTATGTAATATTATACAATTATTACTCTAATGTATCTCTATATACTATATAGAGATGCATTAGAGTATATAGTATATATATAGTATATAGTATATAGTAAGAACAGTATATCACAATGCACACTGAATTAGGATTGAATTAGGATATGATTATAGAAAAATAATACGAATCCAAAATATAATACAGAAACAGTGAACAAAATTGTACATGATGTTATAATATTATAATGTCATTATAATTACATATCATATAATGAAATATATGTGCATATATACATAAAAGTATCTTATATAATCAACACAATTTAAAGAACAATAATGTCTAATTAAAATGATATGCACGCATAATAAAGGAATTATGATTCTTTATATATATATATATATATATATATATATATATATACATAAATATATTTTATAACGTATGCTTATTAATGTCTTAGTATTAATAGAGTACATAACAATTAATTAGTCAATTAATATATAAATCTAGATATATGACGTATTCTATTCTATAACGTTATCTTACATAATAGATGTATTATTTATACGTCATATGTCTCTTAGAATGAATTATGGAATGCATGTAATTATGGGACAAAGTGTAACAACGGTTAGAGTATTAAGTTATACCACATTAACATGTTTATAAAGGTATATAAATATAAATACATATAAATATATATATATATATATATATATGCAAATATATATTGTGATTTTAATAAATCGATATAATATTCCGTATTCTACATACGTGCTTCAATCTAGGCGACCATATAAATGATATATTATTAATAATTTATCATATAAATGTTGAAATATATTATAAAATCTAAATATAGATTAACCGGAAACACGAATAATCGTATATTAAGATTATATACACGTTTAAGAAATAGAAAATATGAGAATCACATAAATTAATCTCTTAATAGATCAATAATAAAACAACAAAATCCTTGATATACTGGTGCCTATTATTATTTATATAGTATGTATATATGTTATTACATACTAATGTATTTTTAAAATACCCAGAAAGATAGTGCTATATTTATACTAATTATTTAAAATTAAATTATATCTAAATATACAAATGTATAATATAGGTTATATATAATATAAACAATGATATGATGATCCTTGGATTTAAATTATACTAATGAATTAAATTTGCAATAGGAATAATTAACAATGAATATAGATAACTAATCATAAACATTGTTTAATTTATTATACAATTTCGAAAAATATTATACCATAAACTATACACTATATAATATATAGTATATATAATATACAATGTACCTTGTAATCTCGTCCTATACCACACACTGTGACACAGCACAGAAACTACATTCTACACATTCATCCTTCCTTCATATGACATCGTACATCATATAACCAACAACGTACATCATAGACTATATACACTATACCAGGCATCCAAAACTTTACCCCTTACAGTCATAAACTTGAATTGTACATTCTAACTTATATAAATAATATCACTACACGCCTAACCCTAACAATGTAGGGCCTACATTATGAAATTGAGAGGATTATTTAATCCCCGCACATACAGGTCAAAGGTTGCCAAGATTGATTTAATTTCATTTTTTTTAATTCGTAAAGAGAATCTTAATTCCGTTTTCTAGGAAATAAAGCATTGACAAGAAACATAACTGAATAATAAATCAAATGTACGTCATTAGCCTGGTTGTGTCTGTAAGAGTACGTATGCTATTGTATCAAGATAAGATAGTATGATTGGTTGAATATACGTATATATATATGAATGTCTTACTGAGTGTGTATGCATGATTACGTGTGTGTGTGTGTGTGTGTGTGTGTGTGTGTGTGTGTGTGTGTGTGTGTGTGTATGATTGTATTGTGGGTGGGAATGTGAATTAAGATGCTAGAATTTATAACCGTTATCTCTAGAGTGAATGTTTACATTTTTTATGCATCCGGATTTGATAAATGAAGTATACTATATATTGTATATTATAATATTATTATGAAATATATAATAAATTATATAAAATATATTATATATATATATATATATATATATATATATTGTATAAAACATAAACAACGATATGGTTTATTGTAAGAAGCATTTTACTATTTAGCTTTAATTTTATATACTAATATATAAATATATATATTTATTAAATACACTATATACAATACACAGAATTTAATTATATACTATTTAATTATATTGTATTATTATTATAGAGCACTGTTTAAACAATGCAATTTTGTTTATAAACACGTTTCTTATATAATAATTATATTATATAATTCATATTACATTGTTTAATATTTACACTATACATTGTGAATACTATGTAAAAAGTACAAGATATACTGAACATGTTTAATAGTCTACATCGTCTATTATGTAACATAAGTAATGCGTAACATACTGTAATACACAGAAAGTAATCGATAATAATACGATAAATAAATACTGTCAGAAATTATAGTTAAACATTAAATGGTATATTATGCAATGTACAATGTACATTGTACATTGTACATTGTACAATGTACAATATACTATAAACATTGTACAATGTACATGTAGCGTGGGAACCTTATCTATTTCGGTGTTCTTTGCGTTGTTTTTAATCTAATTCAATGACATAATCACATCAACACTTAGTTCACATGATAAAATACGATACAAATTATATTATACGATAAACCGCATATCCAAAATATATTTCTATTCAGGATTATGCATATTATTAAACTATAATATATATATATATATATATATATATATATAGATATATATCACAGATTCAGATAGAGTTGAAATACCAGGGGATATATAAAAGTATTGCTTGCCTAGGTATATTTTTAAACTTCGCAATAATAAAAATAATTCAAAAGTAGATACATAAAAATAAAATAATGTATTAAAGAGATAATTAAATTAATTGAGAGATCAGTAATAAATTAGAGATATAGTAAAATAAAAGAATATAAAATATTAAAAGAAATTCTAAATATTCTAAAAATATATTTAATATTGTTATGTAAGAGAATGTTGACAAGTAAAAAGCGTAGACAGGTAATATGTTCACAAGTGAGAGAATGTTCACAAGTGAGAGGGCATTGACAAGTGAGAGAATGTTAACATTTAAGAAAATGTTCACAAGAATTTAAACAGTGTATTATCAAGTAAGTGTGTGTTAATAATTAAAAAGATACTGACAAGTCAACATATATTGATAAGAAGTTGTTGATAAGATAGAAGTTATTGACAAGTAAGATGTTGAAACATAACAATATATTGATAAGTATGCAGACGTTGACAAATAAGATGGTGTTGAATTGTAAGAAGTTGTTATTAACAAGTGAGATATTGACAAATAAAAACATCTTAGCCAGTAAGAAGATCTTGATAAATAATCTATTGTTAAGTAAACATGTATTGACAAGTGAAAAGGTATAGTAAGGAGTTTTGACTATTAGGTGTTGACAACTAAACATATATTGACAAGTAAGATGTATTATTATAAACTTTATTAACAAATATTTACAAAACTTTAAATACAAAATAATTTATATTTTATACAAAAAAATTATCTAGATGAATAGAAAAAACAAGAATACGGCAAATTCATTATTTATCAATATTTATAAAAAATACCTAAGCTAGTATATCTCATATGCATTTACCATAGTTCACTTGGTGAAACTGTGGATCATCAGATGAAATAACGTATCTGTAAAACTAGGAAATATTTAACCAGAATAGATGTACTAGGATACAGTAATCTCTAAGAGTGTAATTCATATATTGAGGTATCACACCATACATGTGTACAACCCAATCGGCACCGCTAATAGATGATATAATTCTAACAAAAGGATATGAATAATAAACGACCTAGGGGGGAAGGAAACATATCCTGCCGACACCCCCACGATTCGCTTACGGCATAGGCGCGATATGATGTATTAAGCAGTACGAAATAAGACGTACTCATATTTTACCGAAGATGAGGACGAGGATAAGTTATTGGTAATACCCGCAGTGCGCGATGGCCTCTCGCCATGGGCTATTGCGTAATATGAGAATATTCAGGAATCCGAGCAAGCCCGATGTTTACAAGTGCGCTGTGGTAATAATATTGCGTAACAACGTATCATTATGTGCTACTGGCGTGCATACAATAATACGAATATACATAATATATATATATAAATGGTCACATATTAATAGTGTATATTAAAACATTTGCATTGAAAACATATGAAATATCTTATATAATATTTGATAGTGGATTTATTATAAGAGATCACGATAAAATTTGAGATTTTGTACACCAATTCTGACAATAAAATGAAGTGTTTCAATAAAATTAGTATGTCTACCTCAAAAGTAGTTAAATGTTCGTATACGCATCTATACTATACCATAATGTGATATTGTATCCATAATTACAAATTCGTGATTCGGTAACTTTTCATCTAAAATACAACAAGTTGAATTCGGGTGATTCTGTAACTTCGGGTGAAGCATCAGATATTTATATATATTTATAAGCAAATAAATATTTTAAAATTTGTTTTCATTTTTTCAATCCGTAAAATACAGCTTAAATTATAATATGTTTATTTGCATATTTATGCCTTAATATTACTTTCAAAAATAGTAATGCTATATTACTTTCAAAAATAGTAATGCTATATTTCTTTTATACATTAAAGCAGAACTTAATACAATCATAATAAATTCAATTTGATCAGCTATGATTTTTTTAAAATATTATTTATAGTTCACTAATCTTAGAATATATTTCTTAAAAATAAGATTTATATCAACAATGTAGATAAGTCACCGAGTTTCTATTAATCCGTGTTAATAAGTTTGAATGAAAAATATCCAGGTCACTATTCACCGAGTTACGGTTGAATTTAATTATTTGGTGTCACACCCTATAATTTGATTATATATCTATAACATTTTATAATTTAAATAAAACACATTTGATTTTTGAGAGAGATTTTTTATATTATTCCTAATTATATAAACATAATCGTATATGATTGTGATTATTATTTTTGTATGTTTTTTCATTCTATAAAAATTCCATTTATAGAAAATATGACATTTCCTTGTTTTCCTTTTAAGTAACAATACACTATAGTTATTTAATTAATAGTAATTTCTAATACAATGTTATCATTATAATAATATAATAAATACAAGTTTATATAATGATTATGCATATATATCACAAATCTCACTATCAGTATATAGTTTAAAGAATATATGCATTTTTTAATTGTGAATAAAAATCCTAATTGCAAAGATTGAATATATGTGTAACATATGATTAAATTATTTTTTATTTTATAAATAAAAATACAAATCATATTTATCTACTATGTTATGTATAATACATGGCGTACGTTGTACGCCGTACGCTGTACAATGTATCTCTATATTGTACTATGTAGAGTTAATACTGTAGAGTGTACACTGTACACTGTACAGTGTACAGTGTTCAGTACAAATTGTACACCGTACATTGTACACCGTACATTATACACCGTACATCGTACACCGTACATCGTACATCGTACATCGTACACCGTACACCGTACACCGTACACCGTACACCGTACACCGTACACCGTACATTATACACCGTACATCGTACACCGTACATCGTACACCGTACATCGTACATCGTACATCGTACACCGTACACCGTACACCGTACACCGTACACCGTACACCGTACACCGTACACCGTACATCGTACACCGTACATCGTACATCGTACACCGTACACAGTACACCGTACACAGTACACCGTACACAGTACACCGTACACTGTACACCGTACACCGTACACCGTACACAGTACACCGTACACAGTACACCGTACACAGTACACCGTACACAGTACACCGTACACAGTACACCGTACACAGTACACCGTACACAGTACACCGTACACAGTACACCGTACACAGTACACCGTACACAGTACACCGTACACAGTACAGCGTACACAGTACACCGTACACAGTACACCGTACACAGTACACCGTACACAGTACACCGTACACAGTACACCGTACACAGTACACCGTACACAGTACACCGTACACAGTACACCGTACACAGTACACCGTACACAGTACACCGTACACAGTACACCGTACACAGTACACCGTACACAGTACACCGTACACAGTACACCGTACACAGTACACCGTACACAGTACACCGTACACAGTACATCGTACACCGTACATCGTACACCGTACATCGTACACCGTACATCGTACATCGTACACCGTACATCGTACACCGTACATCGTACACCGTACATCGTACACCGTACATCGTACACCGTACATCGTACACCGTACATCGTACACCGTACATCGTACACCGTACATCGTACACCGTACATCGTACACCGTACATCGTACACCGTACATCGTACACCGTACATCGTACACCGTACATCGTACACCGTACATCGTACACCGTACATCGTACACCGTACATCGTACACCGTACATCGTACACCGTACATCGTACACCGTACATCGTACACCGTACATCGTACACCGTACATCGTACACCGTACATCGTACACCGTACATCGTACACCGTACATCGTACATCGTACATCGTACACCGTACATCGTACTATGTATATGATACGTTTATAGTTTATGAGACATAATTTTAAAATCCAATATTAATATACGTAAAAACAAAGTATGATTTAATTATTATTTATATTTCTAAGTACGCATGAATGTCATATGCACGTTATTGTATGTGTGAATTGCACAGTGTATAATACATATTATACACTGAATTAATGCAATATTATGATGATACATTAATATCTATTTATTTATATGATTATTCAAAACATCAATGATAAAAAGGTTTTAAATATAGATATTTATTGATATATATATATATATATATATATATATATATATATATATATATATATATATATATATATATATATGATATATCAATAGCTGAATGTAGCTATATTCCTGTATATTTATACACTATTATGCACAATATATATTGTACTGTACCTGAATATTATCGTGCGAATTAAACTTATTATTGATTTAAGAAGAAACATACACTTTTTATATAATCTTTTATTTATAATGTTTAATGCATACAGAATATTATGTGATATTATAATATATTGATTATAAATATCCTATGATGTATTAATGCTATGATAGCATAGGATGAAATAATGTATTCTGTATATTTTATAATTAATTAAAATCTTATAATTATTATCTGCATTGTTTTCAGGTCCTATAATATTTATATATATTTTATATGATGTTATATTATAAATATTCTATAATACATTATGACCCAATAAATATTGGCATAGATATTTTAATCTTTGAATATTTATCAGATATCATTATCAGATAATTTGCTGACAGTATATTTCATAATGTATATTACATAATAAAATACTTTGATATCATAATACAAATATATTATATTATAATATAGTTCTATATTACACAATAATTCCTTGAAAGTTATTGTTATGATATATATTAAAAAAAATAATTAAAAGATTCGAAATTGAATTGTTATACATTGTATAGTATGTAAACAAATTAATTAATTAGTAGATTAAATAGATTATTTAATTATAATAAATATCATTAATATCATTGTAGGATATACCGGGATAATTATAAAACCAAAGAATATACATGAATACTATGAATACAATTTTATATATAAAGTTTACTATAAAAACACTAAACATAATCGTACCGTCTATACATTATATTGTACACTGTACAATGTATAGTGTATACTCTATATAACACTATGTATATATATATATATATATATATGAATACACTGACACACACACACACACACCCACACACATACATACATATACACATACATACACACATATATATATTTTTAAATATTCTCAAATATATCAATCATAGGCCTATTACCGAAATACAATAGAGAATCATCGTTATTAATGGATTTTCACAATTTTACATGCGCGCCGATGACCACCGTGCGCTGACCGCTGTCACGACACGTGTTATGCAATCATCGTTGCCTAATCATCACGTGATCACATCCTATTACCGAACCGCTCTATGTTTCATTTATTAACAGAGATATATATATATCTAAGCATCCCTCGAAATGGATCGATATCGGTGTCTAGCCAAAGTATACCTGCAATGCGATTACATAATACGTTGTATTATTATGCAATCGATATATCTGTGACTACGCAATACATAGGTCGATATATAAATAAGCATAGTCTAATATAACCATTGCCTAATTCAGGGTGCTGGGAAGTTAATCTATTTAGTAATTATATTGTAATGTATATATTTAGTAAAGTATTTTCATCATTATCCAGGTAATTTGGTCAATTGAAACGTATACGGTTCAAAAATAATCACTATACATACATATATATATATATATATATATATATATATATCATACACTGAAATCCATAGTTATCGATAGTTATCGAGGTAAACATAATTATAAATATGGCGCGAATATTATATATACATTATTATATTGAAATTAAATAATGTAAATGTACGTGTATAAGAAGATAATAAACTTTTACAAATGACCATCGAAAAATTTCTTAATATGCTATATAATGTAGAATTATATATTATAACAAAAATATATTATATCATGGACATTTATATTATATTATAGCATGGAAATTTCTCCAGCATACGATTATTCGAGATAGAAATCCTAATATAAAATAATAAATTCGTTTTGTATATCTATAGCTATATTATCAAACTATTCAGAGAGAAACCTTATATAAATAGTGATGCAGAATATCTCGACTATTGCCCATTAATTATGAGAAATTCATTATTATAGTAATGTATATTATCAAAATGATTTCATTTCCACGAATTGACCGAATATAGCACAGAATGATTTAAACAGATTTGATATCACTTTTGTTCACGAAAATAAATTTCATGCAATTGCTTCACTTATAGATTAAGAATTTTAGTATTATAATCATTCTTATCAATTAATGTACGATTTATTTAATATCCGAGGTATTTAAATTTACTTAAATTAATTCGATTAGCTTTTTACAATTGAAAAGAATAAAAAGATTACTGTATTTTCTATGATTGTTATTACCCATAAAATGCATTAATATGGTAATATTAATTAGTTTAAATAAAATAATATTTTTTAGCGAAATATAGAGATGAATTGCTAATTTTTTGTAACTTTGGATAAGGTGAAATTAGAGTCATTATCAACCTATGTATATAATAAAAATGTTACGAAACTATGATCAAGTATTCACTTATGATTGGTTTATTTATATTCACCAATAACGGGTTCATTTATAATGCATAGCTTTAGGGATAACACGTGGCATACATATTACCTTGCCGAACGTTAGTTTTTACACTTGAATGCACTATATGTGAATATTTCGTATGCTTGTTTATTTTTGCACCGTTTAAAGAGGAGCTTTATTACATATTTTACTGTTTTTCGTATGTTTAGTTGACCGAAGTGTCACTTATGATTAATTCCAAAGAATGATTTACCAGCATCTAAAAAATCGATATGTAAATTAGAATTACAATGGTCGTTAAAAATACTTTTACGGCGAAAATTGCTAAATATGTACCATTATGGGATTAAAGCTAAATTGATTATATATAATCTGCATATAGACCTCATTCAAATATATATGATATTGTCTACAATTATACAAAACACATAGGATTAACATATTGGCCTACACTTATTGATGGCTCTAGTAATGCCTTCTTTTCGTATACGGCAGATATAAACGTATATTATCTTTGGAGGTATGATTCTTATAAGTACAATTCTAGTAACTCATTTTTACAAAAATTGTAACGTGTTCACCATATGTTTATATTAGGCCGATATACAGCAGTCCTCGTGGATTATACTAATTGCTTTTAATTTTTCGAGAATATTAAAAATTTCATACGGCAGACTTTACAATTATTGTTTCTGTTTTGTTTATAAAAATAAAAATATTATATAGATTTACAGCAAATAGTGAACAATTGAATAGATCATAGCATACTACACATACAAATTAGCTAATAGAGCCAGTGTAATAAATAACATCGATACAATTGCTTATATAATTTCATTTCGATTCACACCAGATTATATTATAATTATTCCTTATACGGTCATTTCATTTAAATAATATGCCTGTTTTAAGTTTGTTATGTAGACATTTAATTAAGAGATTAAGATTAAGAAATAACCTCTCTTTTGTAAAGTGTGAACATAATACTGTAACAATAGTGTTGAGTAATACTAATGTATACTGCTATACACACACACACACACACACATATATATATATATATATATATATATATATATATATATATATACTATAACTACAATACTAATTATAGTAGTTTATTCATTAGTATTTTTTAAACTAATATATATTTGATATGATTTGAGTTCAATATACTTTTACATTTATAAAGAAGTTAACATTAATATTAGATGGTAAGTATACATAGATTAAACTAAGCTAATACTATATTCATTGGTTCTGTTACGACATTGACTTAATAAATTGTATATTTTCTTTATTTAGTAATCGCAATTTCTATTTTAATTATTTCTTATTATATATTTATAAATTTGATTATGTTTAATAGAATACAGTACAATATACAAAGTATAATTTATAAAGTATACTTTATGTCTAATGATAAATAACAAATAATAAAATTGAAAATAGTTTTCACGAGGGAATCTATTATTTCCGGAAGTTATATTTAATATACTATATACTACTTCCGGTTCTTCATATTTCAGGGTGCGGTGCTACAACATTTTAGGTGAAAAGTCACGTGGTATTTCACCTTATGAGCGGTGCTACATATCTCGGGTGAAAAGTAACGTGATACTATTATCCCATTGTGATTGGTTAATTCAGATGAAAATATAAACAAAGAAATAATATTCGTAACAAATATTTAGTTTTAAAATTATTTGATTATAAAACATAATATACACATACTTGTCATTATATACAATATTACAATATGACTGAACAGTTAGTACACCTTACATTTATAAAACAATAATACTATTTTCGTTAGTTCATTCACAATTGTATTTTTAATTTAATATATTTTAAATTTATTTAAAAAGCATAAATTATAATATATTATATTACAAAATTTACAAATGTATAAATATATATATTATATTATACATGCTTGAAGCATTAAGTTATCTTTATTTGCGTAACCACCATATAACCGTTATTGCTTCAATACTTACGATGGTGTAAAAACCGAATCTAATAATATCAATTATAATTTTACTTTGAAGTTTATTTATATTTAATTGATTTAATTTAATACATAAGAAATCTTTAAATATATTAATATATACATATAACTTTAAAATTGATTTTAATTTATATTAAATTATAAATCATTAAATATATTTAGTATTTTACTAATTAAATTATATATATATTTTTTTAAATAAAATGTTTTTAATTTAATATTAATTTAGATATAAAAACTTATAATTGGCTATATTTTAATATATATTTGTTCACCTTTATAATATATTTAATATAATTACTTTGATTAATTATATAATTAATAATAAATATACTATTTTAGAGATATTATTAATGCAGAGAATGTAATCATTGATTCATTAATTCACGAATTAGAAGAAGAACGTGATAGATATAGTTCTTTAAATTATTGGGACGATGTAATTGCAAATTATTCGGAGACAGAATTTAAATCAAATTTCAGGTTTTAATTAAACATTTCATATAAAAACATCAACTATTGTTACAATACTATATTTAAATATTAACTCATGCTATCTATTTTACAAATACTTTCAGAGTAAATATCAATACATTTAATTATATTTGTAATGAAATAAATCCATATATTACATCAAATGCAAGGAAAAACAAACCCATGAATGAGATGAAACTTGCAATTGCATTATGGAGGTAATTTTTTAAATATATTATTTTTAGAAATATATGTATATATAACAATATTATAAAAAACAGATTGGCTACTAATTGCGACTATCGTACATTAGCTGATAAATTTAGAGTCTCAAAATCATCAGCGATACAATGGACCAATCAAGTATGTATTCCTATAAAATTATTAAGTTATTTTCTTGTATGTATATGTATAGAAATTCTTGTAACATTATAATTATATCATTAAAAATTTATATTTATTTTTAGGTTATAAGGGTTATAACTGAAAAATTGTTAAAAAAAACACATCATATTTCCAACGAGTCGACACAATTTGGAAACAGCTCGTCAATTATTTGCAAATAGAAGATTCCCAAATTGTGTCGGTGCGATAGATGGGACCCATATTCCAATATTAGCCCCTTTGATAAATAAATCAGAGTTCTATAATAGGAAAGGATTTTATTCTATTAATGTAATGGCTGTTTGCGATGGAAAAAAGAGGTATATATAATTATATTTTGAAATATTATTTTAATATATTTTTATATAACATTTATTTTTTAGATTCATTGATATTTGTATTGGTTATCCGGGAAAAGTTCAAGACGCAAAAGTTTTTTCGAATTCAGATTTTTGCAATATTATATATCCGAATATATTCAATCAATTCAATAATGTTAGTATATTTAAATAACAATGTACTTTTTTATAAATTTATATACTTATCATATTTTATAACACAGAATAATGAAAGATTAGTAATACTTGGCGATGCTGCATATCCTGCATCACCTTGGCTGGTAAAACCATGGCCCGGAGTAAACCTATCACTAATGAAGGAATTGTTCAATTTTAGACATTCAAGTGCTCATATAGAGCAGACATTCGGACTACTAAAATCAAGATGGCGGATATTACTGAAAAGGCAGGATACTGAATTTCATAATTTACATTACTGCATAACTGCCTGTTTTATTTTGCATAATATTTGTATTGATCAAGGTGATAATCATTTACCATTATGGGATGATAATATAGATAATAATGTATATAATGAAATCGAAGGCCTACATGTCAATATATTTAATGGTGATAATAATATGAGAAATTATATAACAAATATTTTATAAAATTTTTTATTGTTACTTTTTTTGATATATTTCATTATGTATTTCTTTTAATAATATATACATTTTATCAATTTTTGTTGTTAATGGTTTTAGGATATTCTTAAATTCTGCATTTTGTATTATCCCATGATTTTCTCTAAGCTCGATTAACCTGAATAAAATATTGATTGTATGTAAAACAAATTATAATCCTATAAAATTAATTTATTTTTAAAATATCAAACAAATATGCTATTTAATAACTTACTTGTTAATATTTAATTCCATATTTTTCTTGGCATTTTTAGAGGGAGAAGGTGCTTTTTTAATTACTGGATGAATATTTTCAGGGTTGATTGAAGTAGATTTAATATTTTCTATATTTATAGGGCGTCTGAATATTAGTAGTTTAGAATTGGAGGTAAGATTTATGGGAGGTGCAGAGGAAGTAGAAGGTGATGAAGAAATTATTGGAATATTTGTGGTTATATGGTGCCGGATATATTTTAAGATTATTTCTTTCTCTCGGTATACCTGTTATATTTATAATCATCTATTAAATTTATATTATGATGCTTATATTTTAAATAATTGAATCTAATAAATACCTGTTATATTATATATATTATAATTATCTTGCAAATAATATAATCATATTTTTAATATAAACCTATCATAATGTATAAATTGAAATCATATTTTAAAATATAAACCTATAACTTCCCGATTTCTTTGAATGAGCATTCTGGGTCTTATCGTATCCCTCGTTGACATAAACTCATTAATCATATCATAATACGGAGCAAATGGTGCAGATTCACTATCAACACCACTCCTCTTCAAATAATCATTTCTCTGCAAGTATCATATTTGTTATAAATTTCAAAATATTATAAGTGCAAATTTGATAACATTAATCAAAATCAATCATCATATTAATGTTACTCAATATGTCATCATATTACTTATACCATGATTTGAATCATGGGAAATTTTGAATTATGTTAACTAAAAGAATGTGAGTATTCTTGGTCTAGACTCTAGAACTATAATAAAATAAATAATAATTTAATTATTAATGAAATTCATAATCTAATGATTAGTATTATATATTTATAAATTAAATACATTTATATTATAGCTCTTATATAATTTGTGATTTTCAACATTTCTGATACATATACATAAAATATGTTTTCTAATATAATGTATATTTAATTATACATAAGTAATTACATGCACAGTTTATCTAATATACATACTTATAATACTAACTTCATAATACTTTTTTTTAAAGTATTTTATTTTATTCTTTATTTGTATATCCGAAATATTTGCAATACATTTCTTGTTGAACTCCTGACTCATTTTATGATATTTATCTGTATTACTTTTAATATTTATTGAAAGAAAATCAGATTTCCATAAATTAATAATGTACAATACTTGATTTTCATTAAATTTAGACATTTTATTTAAAATTTCTTTTGTCTATTTCTATCATAAGATCTTGTTTACTTATAAAATATTCCCTAATATCTTTGCACGGTATTCCAAAATCGCATATATTTAATCCGAATTGGTGGGAAAAGGTCAGAGATCACTGGAGGAAATACCACGTGACTTTTCACCCAACGTACCATGTGACTTTTCACCCGATGAAAAGCAGGGGTGTCCGCGCGCTATGTGTGATATACGGGTGCACCCGCCACACTTTTATTTTTTATTTATGTAGCACCGCACTCTCAATCATAGATTATTAATTTTTCGGAAAATTACAAATCTATGGTCGTCAAATGTATAATATATCTATATAAATTATTACAAATTCCCAACAAATATCGCTGTAATATGAAATAATTTGATATTTTGTAAATAATGTAAATGATATACATAATATAATTAATATTAATAATATAAATTTATAAATTCATTGTATTACTAATAATGAAATTTTATCACAAATAATGTTGATGTAGATATAAAAATAACTCATCATATTAATATATACGTATTTATAATGTGCATTTTACGTGTGGTTGTATGTGTTTGTTAATGTGTATGTATTAACATATCTCTGTATTGTTATGTATGAGTATTGTGTGGATATATGTGTGCGTATGTATGCGTGTGTATGTATGTGTGTGTGTATGCGTGTATGTGTGCATATGTATGCATGTGTGTGCGCATGTGCATGTGTATGTGTGTATGTAGGTGTGTGTGTATATTATTGGTATTGTTATGTGTGAATTGATGAGTATGGGCGCTTGAATGTGTAGAATGTAGCGTGAGATATGTAATTGTTAATGAAGATTAAATAAGAATAAACTATTCTACAAAGAGTTATGTAATTAGGTTAAATAATAGTATTTTTTCGATGGGGCATACTATATAATAATAATATTAATAATAACAATTATATTGAATAAGTGATGGGTAGTCAGAAGCTTTTATTTACAGGAAGCATTTATATTTCTGGTGTTGTTAAATTAGGGGATAACAATTCTTCTGGAAGTCGATTCCAATTATATGGAGCGAAGAGTTCCATATTTGGAATTGTTATTGAGAATATTTAGCGTAATTAAATTAAAGGTTTGTGATAATTACTGTTCACTTTGATATAAAATAAATATTGTAATGTATATGTTTTTTGTATGTAGATGTTTTTATAATATAGTTTGTTGTTTTTAATTAATATATGTAGTAGTATTCATCCAGTTTTAGATTTGTCTTAAATGAAAGTCGTTATATTTCAGTTGGTAATTTATTCATATATGTGTTATAATTCTGTATATAGATTTATATGCCAGTAAGTTTGTTTTTATTTGTGTGGCTTGTAGTACGTTTAGGCATTGCATACGTCAGAGTATTAATGTTTGAGTCTGTAAAGTTACATTTTTTTATTCATGTAAGGTCGTAAATGTCTAAAGTTAAACTAGTAGTTTTTTTTGTTTTGAATACAGATATTTTCCGGAATATTTAGTAAATATTTTAAAATGTCTTAAAGTAACCTCATATCTGCTTTTATTTATATTAATAGACTAATAACTCACTTACAAATAGACTAAAATACATAATTGCTCAGTCTGTCCCAATTTAAAACAAATATCGACGAATAAACAATAGTATTGCACAGTTTTATGTTACTAGATCAAGATTTCAGACGATATAAATGAACTCATTTAACATTCCATAAACCAGTAAATCTAGCCATACTATGACAAAAAAAACTATCTACTTAACTCACCAATGACGATAAGTACATCTAACGAACTGAAACTGAAGTAATAACTGCGGAAATCTCTAAAATGGAACATATCAATTATTAAGTTGAATACAAATGTCGGTACTCAAGTATTACTTTAAGGTATATACTATACAATACTAACTACATAATTCACAAAGTATTTTATTGGATACCATATTTGGTAAACCTACTAACCTCCCTAAAATAATAAATAACATACCACAACAGTCATGACAGAAAATAACCCAATCAAATTTGACCTTCCCCGTAAGGAATGACATACAAATAATTAATGTTACTGCTACTACATACTACTATGCTGCAGTGTACAATATACAGTGTGCAATGTACAGCGTACAATGTACAGCGTACAATGTACAGCGTACAATGTACAGCGTACAATGTACAGCGTACAATGTACAGCGTACAATGTACAGCGTACAATGTACAGCGTACAATGTACAGCGTACAATGTACAGCGTACAATGTACAGCGTACAATGTACAGCGTACAACGTACAGCGTACAACGTACAGCGTACAACGTACAGCGTACAACGTACAGCGTACAATGTACAGCGTACAATGTACAGCGTACAACGTACAGCGTACAATGTACAGCGTACAACGTACATCGCACAATGTACAGCGTACAATGTACAGCGTACAATGTACAGCGTACAATGTACAGCGTACAATGTACAGCGTACAATGTACAGCGTACAATGTACAGCGTACAATGTACAGCGTACAATGTACAGCGTACAATGTACAGCGTACAATGTACAGCGTACAATGTACAGCGTACAATGTACAGCGTACAATGTACAGCGTACAATGTACAGCGTACAATGTACAGCGTACAATGTACAGCGTACAATGTACAGCGTACAATGTACAGCGTACAATGTACAGCGTACAATGTACAGCGTACAATGTACAGCGTACAATGTACAGCGTACAATGTACAGCGTACAATGTACAGCGTACAATGTACAGCGTACAATGTACAGCGTACAATGTACAGCGTACAATGTACAGCGTACAATGTACAGCGTACAATGTATATGCGAGTGAGTGCATTCGAGAAAGTATTTATATGTGAGAATTAATATGTATGTATGAGTGAGTGTGTGTGACTGCGTGTGTGTGAATGTACGCGTGTGTGTTTATCAGTGTTGCATGTGAGTATATGTGTATGATTACGAATGCAAATATGTGTGCGTGGGTGTATGTGGGTATAAATCTACGTATATGTTTGTATGCATACCATTCCATAGTAAACGTTGAGCGTTGCGTTAGTCAGATTATCCTGAAAGGTCAACATTATTAAAGGTCAACACACCCATTATTATCGGCGTATACTATTGTCATGAAGTCTGGGCAGTCTGGCACATGATCGAATATACAATGTCTAACCATCCTGCCGACCAGCATACTGGTATATGCTTGTTCCCTGTATCTATATAGAAATAGATTACTGTACCAACCCGCCCACGCACTTAAACACAAACTCGCACATACACACCCACCCACACACAGACACACACACATACGCCCACACACTCAAATACACACAGACACACACACACATACACACCCACACACTCAAATACACACATATATTTACATACACACTCACACACATATATTAATATATATATATATACTCATTCACTTATACATAGTGAAATACACTATCAACTATATAACTTCATGACTTAATAGTTAACTGTTAATAATTAACAAATCATATATTCTCCTAAAGTTCACAAAAACTGTAATTATACTTTTCACACAACAATATCTACTACTGATGTCCGTGATACACACGGTAATATAAACAGACTAATTCTCACAAAAAGATATCCTAACCAGGCAATCTGCAGCTTCCCAAGTATTTAAACTGAGACGACTCCGACCATACGTTAACTTTGATACTACTACACTATAGTGTAGTATACTGCAGCTTTACATATAAGTATAATATCTCGACTTCAATAATGTAATTATATTACAAGCCTCAGAAATCAATTCAAACTAAATCATTATGACAAAAATATAAATCTAGCTAATAATATAATTCTTAGATCATATAAGAATAACAAATAGACAATTATTACTGAACTACGATGCCAACTAAACTGGATGACCACTGCCAATTTTATTGACTACAAACTACTGAATATATTACAAAAAAACCGTAATCTAAAATCGACCACATAATTTAAGTTTCTGAATTCTAATTTTCGGCCTAAGATCGCAACTGACAATACTATTAAATCTACACACACTCCAATCAATCTACTAAATAATAAATGCAATGAAAATGTTCACATATCTTCCAACTGGAATAGAATTACCAAACAAAAACTCATTTTCTGAATCTTTAGCGAATACATTTAAGTCAAAGCTAAAAACTATTTGCTTCTAATGTCTCCTCTGTTACTCTAATTTGTACACATGCGATTTGTTTTACTATTTCTTTTCTCAATACTACAACTCCTTTATTTAAAATACACGCGCATTCGTGCATATACACGCATGCATACATGCATACACACTTATACATACATAACTACACACATGAATACACTATCACACACATACACGCATACACACATACATACACACTCACACATTTTTATTTATTTATTTTCTTTTTTACTATTTCGTTTCCCCACTCATACTTCATTATCATATCCAAACACATTGTTCACAACATGTATTACATAAGAACATAAGCTTATGTTTAGTCATTGTATTTTATAGATATTATATATACCGACACATACATAATATATAATATATATACGCATATATATATATATATATATATATATGTGTATGTGTGTATGTGTGTGAGGGCGTATGTGTGTGTAATATAAAATCACTAGAATAAATTAGATATATATATATTAATACAACCAACTAATACACATATGAACACACACCTACATATATATATATATATATATATATATATATATATATATATAAAATGATAATATTATATAATAGCAAAACATATTATCAATATAAATGATATTTTATTGTATAACGGTTGACGGAGATTATATAATATAAAGTTGCTTGTAATTCAGTATATATAAATAATATATATAAATAAATAGTATATATAAATCAGTATATTATATACTATAATATTGAGATATGTTTAGATTTTCTTTTGTTAAAGATATTCGTGATAAAATATTTTCTTAGTCTGTTCTCTAGACGTAGATGTTTTATTTCTATAGTTTAAATTGCATTTTCAAATTAATATGTATTTATCAAACTGATGAATAAAATTGTGAAATTATTATAAATCTTTAACATCCTTACAAAATAAGGCATTTCATTTTCAAATGTCATTTAAAAATATCTAATATATGTGTAATATTACCAGCTAACAAATATAGTAATAATAATAATAATAATAATAATAATAATTTATGATGTATACTGTATGGAAAGGTGCATTACGTAATGTTGTTTCTATAGTTTATATTAGATACGTAGAATGCATTGTTCAATTCTCTATAAATCTTTAGAAACCGGAAATAAATGTAATATCGATTTTATCATTTACTTTGACATGATTGCAGCTTTATTCAATTAATGTAATTCTTATTTTCGGATCCATTATTAGGCTTTACGTAGTAAATTATAAATAATTATTATAATATTATTAAGTATACTGATAATATATTATTATTTATTTAGTAATGCCACTAGTAGGTAGTTATGATAATAGCGTAGTAATCAGTATACGGACTACCATCGAATTTTAATTACATATTATAATATATTAGTAATAATAGTCAGCATTTAATGTATAAAACTATATAATACATAGATTATAGAATATTGAATTGTATTGCAGACGACAAGCAAATTTAATAGTAATTATATGTTTAATTAATTACACACGTTTCTAATTGTAAAATTAGACAAACGTAGTACAATTCTGCCCTATTTCAAATACATTAATAAGGTTTATAGACTATAGTCAATGGTATATGTGTGGCTCCAAATAATCTATACATTAAACGTTAGCATTTTCTAATTCACATTAGCTGTAGAATACGTACAACTTCTATATATATATATATATATATATATATATATATACATACATATATATATATATATATATATATATATATATATATATATATATATATATATAGAAACAGTAATATAAAGTTTATGTATAATTATGTCGTAAACAATATCTCTATAGTTTCTTTATAGTTATTATATATTTAATATATAGTTACTCTAGATTTACTCTATAATCACTCTATAGTTACTCTACAGTTACTCCATATGCAGCATGCACTACATTCTATATAATTACATGTGTGAAGGACTATAACTAAACACATTCATGTACGGGCAATAGATTCGCGGGGTCGCTAGGTAGTCGCGTTGCGAAATAACACGTAGCATTACGTCATTCCACTGTGTGCAGCCGACATAGCTGTAGGCTAGATGTCGTCATTAATCCTAGCCGTAAAAACCGAACATATAGAGGGAATATACACGGCTGTGAATGCGAACACGATTCGTTTTAACGGACTTCGGGTGTTTTTATTTAACTATAAAACATAGACATTACTCACGTTATGGGAACCATGGCCGGTGAGTCACACGACATGACATATGCGCATGGGTGTTTCACATGACATTGTTCATTATGAGATCGGAGACTCTGAAGCAAGATGATGACCTCTATGCGTGGTATAGAAAGAAGAGAGCAAACGTTATTAAACATGACACGTACACTATACGCTGTATAGTGTACAGTGTACAGGGTATACTGTACATTGTACAGTGTACACTGTACACTGTACACTGTACACTGTACACTGTACACTGTACAGTGTACAGTGTACTGTGTACAGTTCATATTGTACAGGTTGCAATGTATAGTGTACATTATTCAAAGGATACTATTATGGCATTTTTGAAATGATAATTTATAAAATAATACCTTCAAAGCAACATTGTGTTGGTGTAATATAATAGAAATCGTCTGTATAAAACCGATTGCAACAATACCATACCGTTACAAATAAAATCGAATTGAAACAATAACAAGTTAGCAACTCATTCTTTTAGGATTACAGTATGCTATTGTTAGAGACCGCATTAATAATTATAATTATTAAAGAACTAATAAAAACAATTACTTGAACTAGTTAATTACACTATAATCACCGAAGTGTTGGTGCATAACACCGTTATTACCGTGTGTATTGTATTATCATAGGTATCTATATATCTTATTCATAAAATGTAACATATATATAATTCGCGTATATTTTCCTAATCAAGTTTATATTATCACACAAAATGCAAAAATGTCCATTATTTACACTATGTATTAATTTGTATATTATTATATAATAAATAATTATTATAAATCTATAACACTATGAATTTACTTAGTATTAAATTAAAATATGAAAATAATTTCTTATTTAGCAAATATTTATTTAAATTATTTAAATTATATATTTATAATATCACTGGTACTCGTATATAATATCAATAGTACTAGTACTAGTACTATTAATAGTAATAGTAATAGTAATAGTAATAGTAATAGTAATAGTAATAGTAATAGTGATAGTGATAGTGATAGTGATAGTAATAGTAATAGTAATAGTAATAGTAATAGTAATAGTAATAGTAATAGTAATAGTAATAGTAATAGTAATAGTAATAGTAATAGTAATAGTAATAGTAATAGTAATAGTAATAGTAATAGTAATAGTAATAGTAATAGTAATAGTAATAGTAATAGTAATAGTAATAGTAATAGTAATAGTAATAGTAATAGTAATAGTAATAGTAATAGTAATAGTAATAGTAATAGTAATAGTAATAGTAATAGTAATAGTAATAGTAATAGTAATAGTAATAGTAATAGTAATAGTAATAGTAATAGTAATAGTAATAGTAATAGTAATAGTAATAGTAATAGTAATAGTAATAGTAATAGTAATAGTAATAGTAATAGTAATAGTAATAGTAATAGTAATAGTAATAGTAATAGTAATAGTAATAGTAATAGTAATAGTAATAGTAATAGTAATAGTAATAGTAATAGTAATAGTAATAGTAATAGTAATAGTAATAGTAATAGTAATAGTAATAGTAATAGTAATAGTAATAGTAATAGTAATAGTAATAGTAATAGTAATAGTAATAGTAATAGTAATAGTAATAGTAATAGTAATAGTAATAGTAATAGTAATAGTAATAGTAATAGTAATAGTAATAGTAATAGTAATAGTAATAGTAATAGTAATAGTAATAGTAATAGTAATAGTAATAGTAATAGTAATAGTAATAGTAATAGTAATAGTAATAGTAATAGTAATAGTAATAGTAATAGTAATAGTAATAGTAATAGTAATAGTAATAGTAATAGTAATAGTAATAGTAATAGTAATAGTAATAGTAATAGTAATAGTAATAGTAATAGTAATAGTAATAGTAATAGTAATAGTAATAGTAATAGTAATAGTAATAGTAATAGTAATAGTAATAGTAATAGTAATAGTAATAGTAATAGTAATAGTAATAGTAATAGTAATAGTAATAGTAATAGTAATAGTAATAGTAATAGTAATAGTAATAGTAATAGTAATAGTAATAGTAATAGTAATAGTAATAGTAATAGTAATAGTAATAGTAATAGTAATAGTAATAGTAATAGTAATAGTAATAGTAATAGTAATAGTAATAGTAATAGTAATAGTAATAGTAATAGTAATAGTAATAGTAATAGTAATAGTAATAGTAATAGTAATAGTAATAGTAATAGTAATAGTAATAGTAATAGTAATAGTAATAGTAATAGTAATAGTAATAGTAATAGTAATAGTAATAGTAATAGTAATAGTAATAGTAATAGTAATAGTAATAGTAATAGTAATAGTAATAGTAATAGTAATAGTAATAGTAATAGTAATAGTAATAGTAATAGTAATAGTAATAGTAATAGTAATAGTAATAGTAATAGTAATAGTAATAGTAATAGTAATAGTAATAGTAATAGTAATAGTAATAGTAATAGTAATAGTAATAGTAATAGTAATAGTAATAGTAATAGTAATAGTAATAGTAATAGTAATAGTAATAGTAATAATAATAATATTAATATTAATAATAATAATAATATTAATAATATCGTCAATTACAATTACAACAATAATATATGCATAAATATATAGTAATATATCTTATCTATGATATTACTATATAAGATATTATATTTACTTCCGATCTTTATAAATACAACTATTTATGTATACATTAACATACAGGCTATCGGCTAAGACTATCGTTTATTCCACTAACTATAGTTCACTCAATTAACTTATAACGTTATTGCATAATTGAGACGTGATGGATTATGTAATCATTGATCTGGTTTTAATGAATCTGAAAATACTCTCTAGTAATGTACTGTTAATAGAATTGATTATACCTAACGGGAAATTCATTGTATTAAATTAACGCAATATCTATATTTATATCGTTTACATTTTTATTTAATATATATATATATATATATTATTGTATTTTATTTAATATTGGGAATGACCTAATCAGCCTACCTTTCTTTTAAAATCTTAGAAATCGATCTACCAGTCTATCTTTATCTCTCCAGGTATATCCATCAGGTGTTTTGAGCCACAAGAAATTCAAGTAGTGAAACAAGAATTAACATAAGTTTCAAACCAACTCAAGCCATCATACAACTAAGATACACGGATGCAATATGACACCTCTTTTATTGTACATGTATCCTTAATCATTAATCATACATGTACATTAAAACATTATTAACTCAATTTACATACCATATTAACCATCTATTCTCACATAACAACACTACGCGTGCAGAGCTACTTCTCACCAATCTAACACGTAAACATCCTCAACCGTATTCGATAACTGGTTGCCGACCCCTTCTTAATTGCACGACGAGGTCTTTTCGTGAGAGAATCACACGCGTGAAGTGCAACACGAAAATGCTCGAGGCACTGCACCTTCTCAAACGTGGCACTCTTGTTAGAATATACGTGCACTGAAGGACGGGAAATCACGATGGCGACATATTGTTTGGAGATTTAACGGATACCTCTTACGAAGAATCCCAATTCAATTTCGAAGTTAGCAAAACATTTATCCATATTTGCCAACCTTAGCGATTTAAAAGTATTTGCGAGCTTTACAAACATGTAAATATACCAAAAGTAAAAAGAATATTCGGACATATTCTGGAATGTAATTAGGTATAAAATCTTATCGTGGAGGAATATGTCTGTTCTTCACTTTCATCATAATCTGAAATAATTAATAGGCTCAAGAAAATTAAAAACACATTTCCTGGAGTTGACAAGATAGTTTATATCCTCTGTGCTTCATATGAAAACTACAATGTAGGTCCTATATAGCATTGATATCTAATTATTTGAAAATTAGCCAAATAATACCTATTTACAATAAAGGTGCATTAGACAAAATCCAATCACAGTCGTAGTAAAGTAAATCCCTAATTAGGTCAAATTGGCTCTTTCGTAAATGTTTTCTCTGAGTCTAATTATAACATGACTATCTATGTATAGTAAAGCTTTAAATGGAAAATGCACTAACCTGAATATAACCCACTATTAGTTACTAAATGCATTCCAGCAACCAGATCAGGAAGAAATCCACATCGACTTGTATCAACTTATATAAATAATGAGTTAGATGCAATTCTAACCAACGTTATTATACATCGGCGATTCCGTATGCTCGAATATATTTAACTTTGCACGTTTAATAATGTTTACGACAGCTATTGTGCAATTCCAGAATACAGGTGACCTAGATAGTGTTTGAATACTCTAGGCATGGTTATAGAAGCTGGACATGAATGCAATTGAATTATTTTGACAGGAGTAAATAAAACCGTAGTAAGCTAGGATTACATATAATTAAACCACTAGAAAACCGCAAATAATAGAGCTTTTTAGTAATACATATTGGATACAAGCTCTAATTTATTATTAATTCGGATATTCTTTTTAAAACACTACATCTCTCTCTCTCACACACACAATCTCTCTCTCTCTCTCTCTCTCTCTCTCTCTCTCTCTCTCTCTCTCTCTCTCTCTCTCTCTCTCTCTCTATCTATCTTTCTTTGTATATATATATATATATATATATATATATATATATATATATATATTTATATACATCCCTCTTTCCTGCCCATCACAATACTATCTATATTAATTCAATATGCGATATATATTCATTAATTTATCATTTCTGGGGAGTGAGTCATCTGTTGGTAGGATTAAAACACTTTCCAACTCTAGCTTTCCCTAGTATACTACCCTATAGGCACTTGCGGTTTACTATTCCGCATTCCTGTTAGACGTTGTACTAAACCTAAACATCCAGAAGTTCGAATAATTCTGAAAACTTCGTTTACGCCGACGACGTTAACCTATAGGTTAAATATTTACTGTACGCGGTGTATGATACAATTTATAATGTATATAGTAAATTACGTAATGTACATCGTGTAGTGTATACGGTATGCGGAATATACATCTTATACATTGTACTTTATATGCACATATAGACCATCTAGGCTATAGAATGTAGTATAAAAGAAATGAATTCATTTCAATATTGTCATGCTATTAAAATATATACTTTTTATTATCATATATGTAGAATTTACAACTTTAAGACATAGAAAAGGTCCACATTGATCTACTAATTATGCCGTTTGCCGTACTAGGCGAATTAACCGAGTCGAGATAATATACCTACTAATTCAGTTAGATCAGTAACTAATTCGTATCCGATTCATCGATTATTGATTACTCTTATTTCTATTGTTCCGAGGTATTAGAATTTATAACAGAAACGGTAAATCCTTATTTTGCCAAATAAAATATAGCCGCTATCCAATGAATTAATAAAATGATCAGTTTTAAACAACACTGAGAATGAGAAAACATTTCATCGAAGTCTACTTCTATAATATATATATATATATATATATATATATATATATATATATATATATATAATATATATGTAGTTATCGCATATACATGCCACGTATGTATCACGTATGTTTACGAATGTTTTATATAATTAATACTATATTAACGTTACATTAATTAATTAAACAATGGTTGAATACGTTAATTATACATTCTTACAGTATCATATATAAGTTCTATTCAAACTGCATTCCGTGGAGATCTATAGATATTATTGATATCTATTTATTCTTTACATAGACTACTTAATAATGTACTCATTATATTACGAATATGTTAATTGTTTGGACCTTGAAACTGCATTACGGCACCATAATTTAATCCGTGTGTGAACACCTTGCAAGGCTCTCAAATATTGGAATCCGTTTATTCCACTTAATAGAATTTAGTTAAACGAAATAATGTTCATTAAATTATTACATTATTTTTAATTATATTAAATTACATAACTCTTACCGCAATTTATATGGAATATTCGGGAAATGTATTTATAAATACATTATCATGTAATGTATTCTGTGATTAATCAATTTTTTTGAAATTTATATTAATAACTATATTATTGAAAACTGTTAATTAAATATATTAATAAAACCTCTCTTATGAATATTGGTATATAAATTAGGAATTTATGCAGATTTATGCTGATTTATCACTAAATATAGTCTATAGATGATATTATGTATACATATTATATATATAACTCATATGGGTATTATTTAATTTTAAATTGTGTATTGATAACTTCATTATATAACCTACATACTAAAACAGGTAAAGAAGGTAAACAAAGTAATATAATTAAAATTAAAATATATACTTATATATATATTATACATTATATATATAAATATATATTTATATATATATATATATATATATATATATATATATATTATACGTATATATAATATGTGTCAGAATATAGCCACATAGATTTCACTATCAATATAGTATAGAGTTCGAATAGAAAATGATATTATATAATATACGTTATTATTTTATATGTTACACAAGTTTGATATATTTGTAATAAATAATATATGCAATATATTAACTAAACAACAAATACACCCGGTAATGTCTGTTTCCTAGAAACCGCTATATAATATAAAGAGCCCCAGTTATTCAGGCGTCAGCCTCTCACAATATATCTTTACTATAGGTGTATATCGGAAACACCGTACAATGAACGGTGTACAGTGTACACTAGCTATACAGTATAGTGTACAGTGTACACTGTACACTGTACGGTGTATCCAGTGATAAACATCTCATCGTTGAATACGCATGCCATCCAGTAACCCATAAACCTCTCGTAACTAGATTATTAATATGTAATTTAATATGTGGTAATGTTATAATAACGGAGTTGACTTATCTCCTGCAGATATATACTGATATGTTCATCATCTAGGCGGGCAGTTATATAAATGACGTAGATAATGACGAAGATTCAAATATATAATGCAGGTAACTCGATACTGATATAAATATATATATATATATATATATATATATATATAATACAATGCATGTTATTTATACACAAGTATACATCTGATTTGCAATAGCTCCACTTGAGCTACTTATTATATTATCTTAAACTATAGATATATGCAAATCTATGTTAATCTATGCTGATCTGTGCTAATTTATGATACCAAAGCTCATGTAATAATCAGACTGTAAGTATAATATTCGATAAGAACGAATGCTTAATAAAATACGATAGTAAAAGTGTAATTGGTATTATATAAAATGAAGAGATTACTATAACAGATGCATTGTAACATATCATATAAGGTAACCAATTACTGTAGCAAACAATGAAAGCACCCCAGTAAACACTAGCTACCACAGTAAACACTTCAGAAAACACTCCAGAAAACGCTCCAATCACCACAGCAAATACACCAAGCATTACAACAAATTATCCAAGTATCCCATGCAAATACTCCATGTGCCCCAGTAAACAATACAAATGTCACAGTAAACAGTACAAGCACCCACAAAAATAAGCCAGTACCACCAGCAAACACTCATGGCATCAAAGCAAATAATCTATGCACCCCGATAAATAAGCCAGGTGTCCCAGACAATACTCCACATATCCCAGAAAACATTACATGTGTCCCAGACAATAATCCACTCATCCCAGAAAACATTACATGTATGCCAGACAATAATCTACTCATCCCAGAAAACATTACATATATCCCAGACAATAATCCACTCATCCCAGAAAACATTACATGTATCCCAGACAATAATCTACTCATCCCAGAAAACATTACATGTATCCCAGACAATAATCCACTCATCCCAGAAAACATTACATGTATCCCAGACAATAATCCACTCATCCCAGAAAACATTACATGTATCCCAGACAATAATCCACTCATCCCAGAAAACATTACATGTATTCCAGTTGATTTAATTTTAATATTTTATGATAATGCCAAATTCATAAAATAAAGCTCTACAAATTTGATAGGATAATTACATCTCTGAGATTATTATGTCGTATAGCATAAGTTAACTCCGATATGATAGTAGATATGATAGTAGATATGATAGTAGATATGATAGTAGATATGATAGTAGATATGATAGTAGATATGATAGTAGATATGATAGTAGATATAATAGTAGATATGGTAGTAGATATGGTAGTAGATATGATAGTAGATATGATAGTAGATATGATAGTAGATATGATAGTAGATATGATAGTAGATATGATAGTAGATATGATAGTAGATATGATAGTAGATATGATAGTAGATATGATAGTAGATATGATAGTAGATATGATAGTAGATATGATAGTAGATATGATAGTAGATATGATAGTAGATATGATAGTAGATATGATAGTAGATATGATAGTAGATATGATAGTAGATATGATAGTAGATATGATAGTAGATATGATAGTAGATATGATAGTAGATATGATAGTAGATATGATAGTAGATATGATAGTAGATATGATAGTAGATATGATAGTAGATATGATAGTAGATATGATAGTAGATATGATAGTAGATATGATAGTAGATATGATAGTAGATATGATAGTAGATATGATAGTAGATATGATAGTAGATATGATAGTAGATATGATAGTAGATATGATAGTAGATATGATAGTAGATATGATAGTAGATATGATAGTAGATATGATAGTAGATATGATAGTAGATATGATAGTAGATATGATAGTAGATATGATAGTAGATATGATAGTAGATATGATAGTAGATATGATAGTAGATATGATAATAGATATGATAGTAGATTTGATAGTAGATATGATAGTAGATATAATTGTAGATATAATAGTAGATATAATAGTAGATATATATATATATATATATATATATACATATATATATATATATATATATATATATATATATATATACTATAGTAGATATAATAGTATACAAATAGTGAAAATGAATTCGCATAGAAGAACCTAATTTGAATAGTTTGGTGTAAACATCATCTAGTGTATTGTGTTAAAATACGTGACGCCGTATGTAATATATAATATTATAATATTACATGTACAAATTGCATATTAAATGCATTGTATTCTTAATAATAAGAATACAGTTAATATACAATATTAAATGTTGTATTCCCGACAGTATTATCGCCCGTTATTAATATATATATATATATATATATATATATATATATAATAACTATATATATATATATATATATATATATATATATATATTATATAGTTTAGAAATTAAACTATCCATTACATGCCTATTAATTAGTGGAGTAGTTTATTAAATGTCAGTTTCTATACCAAACAATACACCGGTTGTTGTACACATCTAACTACGTTATATAATGTGTAATACAATTGTTATACATATCTCATATGTTTGCAATGCGATTAGGATTCTGAATATTTATCAAAGATGATCTTGAATGATTTTAAAACTGTTTCATTATCAGATTTATAGTTTAAAATGTCCATGTTATACTATTGGTATTGTTAAATTGTGATTTAAACTACTGATTTTATCCAAATTAATGACAGTACGATCTAATAAGACATTAAAAGGAAATTATATATATTAACTATTATGGAATAAGACAGACATAATAAAATTAGTACAGTAACGAATATAGACAACAATTTCCAATGTTTAAAGATTTTTTTAGATATATCAATATTTCATTTAATATTTGGAAATTCGAACCATTTATATTTGGAGATGAAGAACAAGGAACGCATTGAGTAGAAAGCATTTATTAGATACATTATTAATAAATATGAAAATATTTGAATTCATTATTTATCAAAAATATCAAAGAAAAATATTTAGATAGTAGATTTTCTAGTATATATAAATCTTATGAGATTTAAATAATTTTAAAAATAACAATTAATAAATTTAAATAATCAATAAATTATAATAAATATACATTTTAACATTCAGTTCATTCTATAGATATTATTATAATCTTAAATAGAGTATG